>JAHWFP010060819.1:24173-41451 GCA_023313725.1 Lithobius niger | reverse complement strand
TTAATTCTATTATTAAAGATAAGCAGGTAATTATCTAGATTAGGGGCACCACGCCAAATCACTTAATTTTGGTACTAACCGACGCTACTCTTCATCCTAACACCATTTCGCATCATAAAACCCGGGGGAAAATGGTGTAAAGGATGTAAAAAAAAATTTCAAAAGACGGAAAATGCTAGTCACATACGTGTTAAAAGCAGCGGCGGCGGCGGCAGCCATATTGTGAGGGAAGAAGGGTAGCCAGAAAACCCGATTTGCACCTCACTAAAATTTTACGGAAACGTAACCTAACCAAGCCTAACCTACCTAACCTAAGCTAACCTAACCAACCTACCCTACCTAACCTAACCTAACCTACCTAACCTAACCTAACCTAAGCTAACTGACAATAACAACAAAACCACACGAAACTGGCAATAACAAAACAATGAAAGAAAAATTTTCTCAACGTTTGTTGTTGTGAAAATCGGGTTTTCCGACTACCCCGTTTCCCGAATCAAACACCTCACAGTATGGCTGCCACCGCCGTAGGTTTAGCGTGTCTGGGACTAGCATTTTACGTCTTTTAAATATTTTTTTGAGAAGTTTATAGACGTTTCCCCCGGATTTTGTGATGCGAAATGGCGTTAGGATGAAGAGTAGCGTCAGTTAGTACAAAATTAAGTGATTTGGCGTGGTGCCCCTAATCTAGATAATTACCGATAAGCAGTGCTACAAGCAGTGCTACAAAATAAAAGGCTAACAACGTTTCGAAAATTATCAATTTTCATCA
Organism: Lithobius niger; assembly: GCA_023313725.1. Lineage (NCBI taxonomy): Eukaryota > Metazoa > Arthropoda > Chilopoda > Lithobiomorpha > Lithobiidae > Lithobius > Lithobius niger. Next base: position 40,679 of record JAHWFP010060819.1, on the reverse strand, counting down.
TCAGGTTAATGAATTAAAATATTAAGAGGCAAAGCCACGAAGCAGGGCATATTTTAAGGAAAACGAAGTGGTGCTCCAAATAGTTAAAAATGGGCATGATTCTGCATCCATAGGGCGGTTAGAGAAGGGGAGGGGGTCGGAATACATTTTTGCACCCAAGTTCTCAGAAATGTATACTTAAAACATGTTTTATTTACTTTAGGAAGCTTTGATTGGACTGAGTATACTACGTAGTGATGCTGCATGGGAATGCAAATGAATGAACACATGCAGTAGTGTCCACAGACCACCGAGAGGGCAGGGGCAACTTTTAGTAAAAGTTTTACCCTTTTTTAGCCCCTTCCTGGGCCTTGCTGGTCGTCTTTTTGCACTTTTTAGGCCTCTTGGCCATTTCTCCTGCCTGCAGTGCCAGCATTTATCATTGCATAAAAGCAAAATAAGGCTTTTTTTTTTTAAAAGAGTATTTTAATTTTTTCCAAAAAGGGCAGGGACGATGTCCCCCCCCCCCTAACCTGTGGACGCCATTGAACACACGGTTTGGACATATATGCCGTTGCCATCCTTAGATTTTAAGTTCTAATCTTTAAATTATATTGGATTGGAGGCGGTCGGAATTTCGGAACATAACCGGTGATAAACAACTTGCACCAAAAGCTTGCGCATATTTGTTTCACCATAATTTTAGTTTTTTATCGAAATGATTTTTTTTTTTTAATTGAAAAATAAGTTTGATCTTTGAGGAAAAGGTCTGCAACGGCTGGTGCTCCACTGCTCCAAGCTGTTGACTGGTCTCCAATCGTCGAGGAAAAGGGCTACAACGGCTGGTGCTCCACTGCTCCAAGATGTTGACTGGTCTCCAATCGTCGAGGAAAAGGGCTACAACGGCTGGTGCTCCACTGCTCCAAGATGTTGACTGGTCTCCAATCGTCGAAGAAAAGGGCTACAACGGCTGGTGCTCCACTGCTCCAAGATGTTGACTGGTCTCCAATCGTCGAGGAAAAAAGGCTACAACAGCTGGTGCTCCACTGCTCCAAGATGTTGACTGGTCTCCAATCGTCGAGGAAAAGGGCTACAACGGCTGGTGCCCCACTGCTCCAAGGTGTTGACTGGTCTCCAATCGTCGAGGAAAAGGGCTACAACGGCTGGTGCTCCACTGCTCCAAGATGTTGACTGGTCTCCAATCGTCGAGGAAAAGGGCTACAACGGCTGGTGCTCCACTGCTCCAAGATGTTGACTGGTCTCCAATCGTCGAGGCTGGTTCTCCATTTGGAGCACCAGTTAGTATGGTAAAAAAAATGGCCTGCCATGAAGTCATCGTATGTTTAAAAGTCTAACACAATAATTTAAAAGAATAAAAAGTCGGAAACCACCATTTCTCCTCTCAAAAGAGGTAGAAAACTGTGGTCGAAATGCAAAACCCGACCTGCTCCTTGGAAATCCAAGTTGCAAGTCCCAAGGAGCCGGGCACGTTTTGCATGTCAGCCACCGTTTCCTGCCTCTTTTGAAGGGATAAATGGTGGCTTTAGACTTTTTATTCTTTTAAATTAATGTGTTATGCTTTTAAACATGTGATGACTTAGTTGCCTTGCCATGTTTTAATATTTTAATTCATTAACCTGATGACGAAAACTGATGATTTCCGAAACGTTGTTCGCCTTTTATTTTGTAGCACTGCTATTCCATTATTTTCAATTCCACAAAGATTAAACTGCTAGGAACCTGACCACTTTGTAACCCAAGTGGCACAAAACGGCAGTAACGCGAAAATTATTTGGTATTTCGTGCAGGAATTGTCTGCAACTCAGTAATCAATACACGGCTTCATGCAAGTCAGTGGTCAAAGATTACTCAATAGGTTACTCGAAGTTTAAAGTTTACTCGAAAGAAACGCCTGTCGTAGAATCCGAGGATGCTGCGACGTTCAGAATATAAAGTGCATAATAGCTACAATTCTATCTTGTATCGAAAGTTATCACATAACCGCTATTGACTGTTTATTACGAGCATACAACCATAAAACTTCACAATCAAACCAAAGAAGAGTTCGTAGGCAATATAAAATGTAGAATAAAAAAATAAATAAATAAATTTCCCGCAAGAACATGGGCGATCTGCAGAATGGTGTTGAGTCATTAATACCGAGTCGAATTTTTAACTGGGTTGTAAATTGTTGCTTCAAGAAATTTTGGAGATTTTCCTGCTTCAGCATTCAACAGAAACCAAGCACCGTGGCCTGGTTGACAGCTTTTGCCTTAAGGGCTTTTCAGATTTTCACAACCCTGACCGAAAAAAAAATTAGACGAGTAGATGATTATACGTGCAGTCTGAGCTGCAAGCCTCCAACTAGGGCTGCACGTGACCATATTACTGAGAACAGGTTCAAAAAAGGGGAGATTTACTTTTAACATTCCATGAAATATTTTATAAGTGAAGACTAGGTTAATTTAATATTTCGTAGCTCAAGAGATTCAAGCCAGAGTCAGACGCTAACAATATGTTAATTCCCTCAAGCCGTGCAGGCGCTTCGTGAATCCACGTTGTACCGATTCAATCTAGTTAATATCGCCCAATAAGTTCGGTGACCAAACAGGGCTAGCATATTTAAGCAAAGGTCTCACAAACACCTTCAAAACCCAAATCTTAGTATTATTACTGCCAGACGTAAAGCATTTGTTTATTATAGCGAAGCTTTTGAAAGCCAAGGCGGAGATTTTCTGGCAGTGGAGCGAGGACTTCAAGTTTTTCGTAAAACCACACCCCGAGGTTCTTTACTTCTGATTTAAGTGCCAAGGTGTCAAGAAAATAGCCCTGGCAAACATTTTGTATGCCAGTATGGAAAATAAAACATTTTGTAGATGAAAGTGGCAATTGCCAATAGTTGCCCAGGATGACACATTTCGTATTTCTGAGCCAGCACCTGGGAGCCTGAGAGCCCTACTATTTCAGTGCCAACCATAATGTCATCAATGAAGTTTATGCCATATGTTTCCAGGTTAGCGAATTTAAGGTCATTAAGATTAATAACCCAAGCTACAGCGGGTCCAGTACCGATCCTTGTGGCACACCACAAGGTACAAGAACACTGGTAGATAACGTATTATCAATTTTCACGTGTTGAGATCGATTTTGAAGAAATGATGTTATGCAGTATTTTAGATTTCCTGTAATGCCATAATGGGTCAGTTTCGATAAAGGTTTGTGATGTATTACAAACTCGAATGCCTTCTGAAAATCAAAGTAAACAACGTCTGTAGGCACCCCAACGTCAAGCGTACAGCTCCAACGGTCTAAGACAGTGAGAAGCTGGTGTGTTGATGACCGAAGTGGCAAAAAACCAAATTGGTCTTGACTAATAAGGGACAATTTGTGAAGATGGAGAAGAATAGTATTTCTGACAATGGACTCCATCAGTTTACAGGCCACACATGTAAGGGCAGTTGGTCGATAGTTTAGAGGGTCCGAAGTGGATCCACGTTAAAAACCGGTGTAACTATGACAGGACGCCACTTCTCACGAACAATACCGCTGCTGTAGGACTAGGAAAGCTTAAAATGTCCGAGAGAATATCTACAATTCTGTCTTAAACATCTAAATTTACCATGTAAATGCTGTCAACATTTTATTGCAAGCATAAAACTTCACAATCGCATTTGAATTTAACAGCCAAAGAAGAGTTCATAGGCATTACCAAACTTAGAAGAAATGGGGTTGGGGAAATACAATTCCGAAGTTGCTTAGAAAAAAAAAACAATGGATAAATAAATAAAGGCCAAGATACCGTTACATTTGTTCGTCACTAAGGCATTGTGCGAACTTTGTGTGTATATCCGTCTGTTTTAACGTAATGTGAGTGCTCTGACATTAATCACTAGGGTTTCCTTGTTGCAAATTTTGATCAAACTCGATGGCAATTTTGGTGATCTTGCCGCATACTCAATTTTATTGTTATGCAATGTCTAAAACGTTGTTAAACTTTTAAAAATCTGGTATTGACAACAAAATCGAATAATAAAAATAATAATAATCGGTTTGGATCTGGAGGGAAAGTTTGTTACGTTGGTTTTGTTAAGGGATTAAAAAAGGCCGATTCCAACTTTTTCATATGAAGAACAATACGTTCTTTCAACAAAGTGGCAAGTGCGCATTCAAAATCATGCCTTCCGAATGTGGCAGTCACGTGGCTGGCTTTGCATCAGCCAAATGCCTAAATGTTACGCCAAATAACAGGGTGGAAAGGTGCCACCCCCACCTTTCAAGGTATTTGGCAAACAACATTCCCCATCGTATATCCCAGTGGTTCAGCGAGATCAGAAGTTGGGATTAACATTTGATCGAAATTTTTCTGAATTTCAACAAATTTGATGTTCTCTTTAGCCATGACCCTCTTTAAAATCGAGAACCATGGCACTTCATATTTTCCTTCCAGTTACAAATATGAAGAATTGGGCAAATTTTGTTTTCATTTTTAATAATAAGGGGTGAACAACTGTGACAATGCTTCTTATGTTCATTTCATGGTTGTCGCAAATAACTCATTCCAATACCGATTGTAGGCCAAACATCGGTTTATTTCCGTTCTGAGCATCCTATGGTGTGTTGTACTATCAGTTCCCCATCGGCGTACCGACTGCCACGATTCAAGCGTTGGCGCTTGGCCCGCAAGGTCAACAGCCCAGGGTGCGCTCATCGTCACACAACGTGGCCGATGAGTAAGGCCACATTTACGATATAAACGTTTGTGCGTGAACGTGACGCTCGCGCTCGACACATACGCCAGTTCATGAGCAAAGCTGTGCGTGCGGACAGTCACGAGCTCCTTCATTTACAAATCGAACGTGTGAGCAGGCGCATGAGAGTGCTAATGCTGGCCACTACTCCGATCCAACTCTGCTGTTTAACAACTTCACACTTCTACAACAGCAAGATCAGATGCCATTGGACTAGAGGTCACTGTAATTAAGATATTTGACCGTTTATTTTTAGCATTCAACCTTTTAGAAGACCACGTTTTCCTTTCTTCTGTCCCCAATGGAATTCGTTGATGCCGTCATTTTCTTTTCCCAGCATGCAACAACTAAGCGTGCGAGCGTCGCTTGGTGCTCACCGATCTAGGTCCAGTAGATATTCGTGTGACGCTTGAAAATAGCAAAACGCACGCGTTGGTTCACCAGCTCGACAACTATAAATGCTCGCTTTTAAGCTTTGAGCATGAGGAAAACTCTAGTTTCATGCACCGAGCATCACGCGTACGCGTTAAAATCCATATTACAAATGGGTCCTTACAAATAGGGCTGAAATGGGTTAGTGTCTTTAAAGCAGCAATTTCGTTGGAGGTTAGATTTTGTCAAAAGATTTCATGTTGTTGGTGTTTTTTGAGCTTATGCTGAACTTGGTCAATATATGGAGCGAGAACTTTTCTTGACAAGTAAATGTGCTGCAGTGATTTTGGTTGATGAGTAGGGCACAATTCTGTAATTTAATGCCTGCATTAGTCACCTTAAATCTGCATATCCCTTCAGTCATTTATTCATTGTTGTTTGAACTCCTTCCATTACTAAACTTCTTTTCCCAATACAACTCTGCTATTTTTCCCAAACTATGAAGAAACAGCTCATTAGGTTTTAACTGGAACGACTAAATATGTGTATGTATATATATATATACGTCCGTAGGGCATGGGAGTATCCATGTTGTAGCTATTGCTTCATATTCCATCTCTAGTACAAGGTCAACTGGGAGAAAAGCTGTCGGTTTCGTTTCTCACATACAGGCTAGTTGATTCAACATCGCAAGTGGATTCAAAATTTTACCAAGGCACCACTAAAAGGCATCAGTTTTCCGCACGCGTGTGAACTGGCGCTGTGTCGGGAGGCAAAAAACTCGATCTCTGCCTCAGTTGGCCTTGGCTTGCATCTGCTTCATCTGCTTGCATTTGCTTCGTCGCAAGCGTAGGTGTCGCATGAATTGTTACCCGAGTAATATTTTTTCGCATCTATCGATAAGGTTAAAACCTGCATAGTGTATTTTTAACGTGTTTTATCCAAGAAAATAGTTACAATCAGTCTTTCCAAATTTAGTGGCATGGAGTAACGACCATGAACGAGAAATGGAACCTATGATAATATTGTCATGGACACTCTCTATCATATCGCTCCTGGTTTTAAATGTTAACTAAAGATTGTAAGCATGTTAACCAATGAATGAGGTGAGAAAAACAAAAATCAAAATAATGTTTTCTTTTTTGCACCATAGACAATGGCGCAGCAGCAGCCTGCTTTTTCGAGTGAGTACAAGGTCAACCGCAAAAGGGGTTTCAAGCCAGATGGAGATATTCTGTTGGCCGAAACGGGTCAAGAATCGTGGGATACAACGCCACTGTCAAAAAGACTGCGAAGTGAAGATGAACACTGTTCTGAAACAAACCAGCCAGTGTTAGTCGCCTCAATACAAGAATTACCAAGTGAAATACTGGAGCAGGTGTTTTCTTACCTCAGTCTGAAGCAACGAATTCAAGTGGAGAATGTATGCAGACGGTGGAGCTTCCTAGGAAGGGAATTTACCTGGAGGTGGCCGAGAACGCTCTGCCTTGAAATGGGAAGACCTATTGTAGCAAGTGACGCCATTGAAGCTATTTTGCTTCGATGTGGGAAAAGCATAAAGAAACTGCATCTGTCAAAAGGAACCTCCCCAAATGAAATTAGATCAAATGTATTAAGAAGAGTCGTAAAGACAGTTGCCCGATTTTGTCCTAACCTTCAGCACATTACTATTTTTGGATTGAGATTTCCTAACTTATGTTTCCAGGTGCTTGCGGAGGGGTGCCGAAAGCTTCAGTCGGTGAGCCTTCAGGATTCGTTAGGATTCACTGAGAATGCACTGATGGATTTTCTCGAATTGTGTCAAAATCTGGAATGTTTGGATGTCAAGGGTCCTCTAAAAGGAACGTGTTTCAGCATGATAAGCCCTAAGATGAAAGTTCTGCGGCTCAGATCCATGAAGCTTCGCCATACGGGCTTGGAAAATATAATGAACAGATGTCGCTTCCTTCGGGAATTACGCTTGCCTTGTTACAATGTACCACCACTTCAGGTGAAGACGTTAGTAGAGTCGTACAAAGATACGTTACAAGTTTTAGCTTTGGAGGGATGGACATGCATTGACTGGTGTAGCACGCTGGAGCTTTTAGAACACCTTAAAGCTCTGGCTTTGGTCAACTGTTATCCTGTTGATGATCAATGCATACGCCGTCTTACTCGAGAATGCTTAGGTCTTAAAGACTTGACCATCTACAATACCAGAGTGACTGACTTAGGATTGAGTTACCTATCTGCACTGCCTCATCTGACGATTTTGGATATTAGCGCTAACAGATGGTTCAACGGCTATGGTGTGAAGCGAGTAGCGATGGAAGGAAGATTGGAAGAATTGCATGCAAGATCCACAGCATCAGAAGAATCTCATTTAATTGATTTGGGAAGATTATGTCCCAAGCTCCGTGTCGTAGATTTTAGCCTAAACAAGCATATAACGAATTTCTTAGTGGATGCCTTTCATGCAGCTGTGAAGTCTGGTTTCCTGACTGGACCCCTAAAACTATATGTCGGTGGCACTAGTGTAGACGAAAGAGCAAATCAATGCGATCTAATCAACGTTGACTTCACACTTCAGCCGTTGTGCCACAGGGTCTATGACAGTAGCGTCTGTAAAATGCCTTCTTCCATTACGATTTAGCTACGGATTTTGAGCAATTGCATCCAACACACATTGCAGTAACATTTATTTATCAACAATACAAGGTTTGTTAAATTTTGTAATGTAATAAACAGATGCCATTCTAATAATTGCAGATTCATTTTAAAATGTCATCCATGTTTCAATAGACGGATTATTGATAAGTTGGAACTCTGAAACAAATGACTTTGTAGCAATGCTAATTGCTGTAAGATTAAACAATATGGAAGTTACATGTAGAGCAAAAAACAACGAGTAGCACCATTCAGAAGAAATTCTTTTCAAGCGTCAGGTACTCTAGGATTTAACACAAAAAAGATTATGCAGTAAAAAGAATCGAATATTTTAAATGTTATTCTGGTGTTTTGTGTAGTCTTTGGCCCAAGGAGGAGTTAGTGCTGTCCCTAAATTATTTCCTTCCCTTTCTAAATTTTTGAAAATATTCATCAATCTTTTCCTTTGTGCTGTCCCTAAATTATTTTCTCCCCTAATCTTGCTTTGTTTTCTGAAATATTCATTAGTCTTTTCCTTTGTACTGTCCCTAATTATTTTTTGCTCTGATTTCTTAAAATATTCATCAGTAACTTCCTTTGTACACTGTCCCTAAATTATTTCCTCTCCCTCTCTTATAGTTATTTCTGATAATATTCATCAGTCTCTTTCTTTGTACTTTCTCTAAATTATTTCCTCCCCCTATCTTTTTCTAATTTTTGAAAATATTAGTCAGTCTCCTCCTTTGTGATGTCCCTAAATTTTCTCCTCCTCTCTCTTTCTCCGATTTCTGAAAATATTTATCAGTCTTTTCCTTTGTTCTATCCCTGATTATTTCCTTCTTCTCTCTTTATCTGATTTCTGAAAATATTCGTCAATCTTTTCCTTTGTTCTATCCCTAAATTATTTCCTCTCCGCTCATTCTCTGATTTCTGAAAATATTCATTGTCACTTCCTTTATGCTGCTCCTCAATTATTTCCTCCCCCTCTCTATCTCCTATTTCTGAAAATATTCACCCATCTCTTCCTTTGTGCCGTCCTTAAATTATTTCCTCCCTCTGTCTTTCTCTGATTTCTGAAAATATTCATCAGTCTCTTCCCTTGTGCTGTCCCTAAATTATTTCCTTCGCCTCTCTTTCTTTGATTTCTGAAAATATTCGTCAATCTCTTCCAAGTCCTAATTCTTACATGTAATGGGAGAATCAGTTTATGTGCTTGGACTACGTCTCATGGTTTGAAAATAATGGAGTCTCGTGTGCTGCTAAATTGAACCGTTTGATCAAATATTCCTTTAACTGGTTCCCGCTACTTGGCAGTAAGCATCTAGACACACTCTAGATTGTCGCCGCCAAGTAGACGTTTTATTGTTGTTGGAGCTTAATTGTCAGAGCGTAATTGTTACAGTGTTCTTGTTGTCGGATGGCGGCTCACTAGCAGACCGTGTCTTTTAACTGAAACCAATTTATACGTGATTTCAGCATACTGGTGTAAATTCCCCATGCGGTAAAAATCTTTGCAAATCGTTTGAAACAGGTGTCGTCGGTCCAGGAACAAAGAAAACGTCAACACGAAAATGTGGGAACGTGTCCTTCATGGAGAAAAAGTGTCCTCAATAACGTTGATTTGTGTTACTGGTAACTAGTAACTAGTAACTAGTCCGCAGGCTACCATGTTAATTCTCATAGGGTATAACGACACGTCTACAGCTCATTAGGGAAAGTTGCCATATTTAAATTTCGGCAGACAGGTAAAGCGTCATATGGGGAAGTGCCTTTTTCTAAAATGGGGGTTGCAGCTGGAAGCATGTGGCCCTGAAGTGGCTCGTAAGTGCAAAATTATTGTTGTAACCATTGCTTGTATTGTCACTCAACAATAGATTATAACATGCTTAAGTGTTGCACGCTTATCGTTTCAGTACTTATATTGTCAGAATGCACTGTTTTTGCAAATAGGTGGTTCGCTAAGAGACAGAATATCTTTATCTTTTATTGCAAAGGTTTGGTCTTTTTTTTTTACGGTACATGAATCCAAACTGAATTATCTGCCCCACCACGATAAAAGGGACAATTTTGCTGGAAAGAAGATTAGGAAACAAAATGCACATCGTCAGCACAGGTGGGAACGTGTTCTTCATGACGAAAAATTGTCCCCAATAACGTGACTCGGACTTTTTATTTTATGTACACTTACTGTTCTTGCAGTCTAGTGTAAGTGACGAGTATATTTTAAACAGCTGACGAGTTTATTAGTTTTAGTAATCTTCGTCTGCCACCATAATATTAGAACTGTATGAACATTTACCATTCCGTGAGTTTGTAGTATGTGTTCATAATGATTAACGTTTACCTCGGGAGAGCCAAGTGAAGGGGGATGCGCTGATTGAGTGAGCGGAGCGAAGCGAACGAAAATCAGCGTTTGTTAGCCAGTGCGCTCAAAAATCGGATTAAATAGACTTAAGCATGCGAAACATGGGCATACAATACGCCAAACCATGTCATTTGCCTGGTGTAACGGCTAATTGGCCAATAGCAAACGTAAGAATTATGAATTAGAAAATTTATAGACACTCCAGACAAAAAAGGTAGAGGTCACTATTAGACAGTGGAATTCTTTGTATTCACAGGCCTATGAAAGTTGTGATATCCACCCAAAACCAAAACTGGTATAAGAGCAGCTGCCAAGTTTCCAAGAAGGGTCGGCCTTTCAAAGTAGTAATATCATTCAACCAGGGAAAGACTAATCCTATTAAAGGTTAATCATATTAGCCAAGTTAATCGCACCGAATAATACTTTGGACGTTAAATGAAAACTTGAAGATTGATACCGCTAGTAGCAATCTTCTAGTTTTCATTTAACCTTCGAACTATTAGTAGTTGCAATTAACTTGGCTAATAGGATTAACCTTGGCGGCCATTCCCTGGTTGAATGATATCACTACTTTGAAAGGCCGACCCTTTTTGTAAACTTGGCGGCTTCTCTTACCAGTTTTGGTTTTGGGTGGATACTATTTACCAGTAGGAGTTTGAGTAGATTCTGGCTCACACAGTTCTATGCCCCTTGTCCCACTTCCAATGTGTCCCTAGTTAGGTAAACATCAACCACTTGCCATTTTTACCCATCACCTCCTAAGCAGCCCCACCTCGTACCGTGTGAAGGTAAAAATGAGCCAGGCGCCATCCTTTCGCCATCTGCCATATTCAGTTTTCTTTTTCCTTTGCTGTTATAGTGCTCAATCAAAGAAGGTTTAAAGGCCATCAGATTTCGAGCAGGAAGTATTTTAGGAATGCCTACATGTCTACCAATGAGACGATCTTATAATTAATGAGAAACGAGTTTAGTTTTCCCCCTTTTGTTAGTGGTAAGTAGGCAGTTATGGTGCACCATGAAAGACGTGATCAATAGGTTTCAATGCCATCAGCTTGCATTTTAGGCTTGCCTAAACTAACCTATTTGAGTGTAAAGGTAATTTTTTTTACGCCTGGGAGCAAGCACAAGTTAGCTTTAGAAAGGTCACATTTTCGTCACCAGCTTGTATTTTAGGCTTACCTTAACTTGCTGACATGTGTCAACGTAAATTTTGGGAGGCCAGAAAGCAAGTACAACTTAGTTTTGGAAAGAGTTTAAAGCCAAATTTCCATCATCAGCTTGTCTGTCAGGCTTACCTAAATTAGCCTAATTGAGTGTAAAGTTAAATTTTGGAAGCCAGAAAGCAAGTACGACTTAGCATTGGAAAGAGTTTAAAGTCAAATTTCTGCCATCTGCTTGTATCCACCATCAGCTTGTTCCACCATCAGCTTGTTCCACCATCAGCTTACCTAAACTAATCTACTTTAGTATAAAGTTAAATTATGGACGCCGGAAGGCAAGCACGACTTAGGTAAACGGTTTTGAAGCTAAATTTCTACCACCAGCTTGTATTTTAGGCTTGCCTGAACTAGCCTACTGGAGTGTAAAGTTAAATTTTGGACGCCAGAAAGCAAGCACGAGTTAGCTTCGGAAAAGGTTTAAAGTCAAATTTCCACCATCAGCTTGTATTTTAGTGTCACGTTGCTTTTAGTTAAGAAGAGACGTATGCAAGTTCCTTAACTGTGAGTACGCAGTGCGACCTATTAATTGTCCTTAAGATTTTGAATAAGAACAAATTATTTGCTAACTCACAGTGAAACACGCTTTCGCGTAATTATCCAAGATGGCTAAAACTGTTTAAAACCAAATAAAAAAGTACCATTACAATTTATCACTCAAACCAGTCAGTTAATCCTTAAGTACTTAACTCTTATACTGCGATACCAATGGGGCGTTTACCAAGTCATTCGCACAAGAAATGAATACTTAGATTCAATAACAAAACAAAATATTTATTTAGGCAGTTTATAAAACAAAGTCTTCTATATTTCACAATTTTACGTCTGTTTACACTTTGGATCTTACAATGAGCAATGAATTAGTTTCTCCAACGTTACTGGTTGCTACACCATAATAAAATGCACACTTAGGCTAGAGACTTACTTCCAATATATTTACTTTTATCAAATACTCAATAAACGTATCACACGTTCGTTTCAACCTTAAATACGGTTTACAAACGTTATTTCCTTCAAACAAGTAATAATTCAGGTGTACGATTCTGTAGTGGTTCACTATACAAATATTACCGTTAAATACTCAAACTACCTTAATGGCTCAAAGCAAGAATTTATAGGGTTGGGGAGGAGAATTCGACTGAGACCCATTCTGAAACGTCCTAGATACATTCACATTAGTTCAGTCTTAGTTTATAGAGGGCACCACGTGTTTTATGTGGGAATTTCTCCTCAGTTTTTAGCCTAAAATTAACTAAACTAAAAGAAACCAGCTTATATTTAATTATTATTTAGCCTAGCTTAGTTGTAATTTATTTTACTTTAGATTTGGGCTGTAAAATGAGCAAAAATTACCAGATAGAACACATGGCGCCCTCTGAAAATTCGGACTGAACTAATGGGGACGAATCTAGCGTGTTTCAATAGGGACTTTTTTTGAGTTACAAATTCTCCTCCCAAACCCTATAAATTCTTGTTACCAGTAACACAAATCAACGTTATTGAGGACACTTTCTCTCCATGAAGGACACGTTCCCACATTTTCGTGTTGACGTTTTCTTCGTTACTAGACCCAAGACATCTGATTCAAACGATTTGCAAAGATTTCTACCGCATGGGGAATTTACACCAGTGTGCTGAAATCAGGTATAAGTTGGTTTCAGTTAAAAGACAGTCTGCTAGTGAAGGCCGGCTTTTTTCATCAACAATCATTTTTTAACAATCGGATGTCTACAATCGGACGATCTACTATTACTTGGCGGCGACACACTAGCGTGTGTCTAGATGTCGAGCCAAGTTAGGCAACAATCATCACAACAAACATCACATCAACTCAATTGTCGAGGTTGTAAGCCATTGTAGCGCGACGCCATAGCGTCAGTGTCTTATATCTTGAAGCATAGTTGGGCGCATTTCAGGTACTTGGGAACAAATAATAATGCAGTATAAAAGCTTAAATTGTGTTGAAATCAAGAGCAATGACCCACCTGAACAAAAATTAACTCGTCTAGGAATACCAGCTAAGCTGCTTTCAATGCAAAATCTGACCCTCAATAGCGTTGAAAATGTGTAGCTAGCTAGCTAATTCTAGTCCGCTCATTCCCATGTTAATTTCCATAGGGTGATTATTCATCGATACCGAGATAACGGGAAGGCTTCCAGCTATGAAATTGGACGAATGGCTGCAGTACGATACAAACGGCGTACCTTTTATGGTTTGGAGCCTAGGGATGTAACGAGAATGGCGTGGGATGGCGCGTAAGTATGAAAATATTGTTATAACCATTGTTAGTATTGTCGGCATCGTCTCTCATTGGATGGCCAAAGTTCAGACAATGACAACGTGTATACTGACGTGCGTGCTTAGACTCACACTGGTATAGCACGGTAAATCTAAACAACGTTGCAAAGAAATTGTATTCACGTCCAATTCACGAAAGATACACCAACTGTAAAAACAAAGCAAAATAAACAAAGCCAAAAACTGGTGTAGAGGCCACCAAGTTGAGAGTGGTTCGGCCCTTCAAAGGAGTGATATCAACACACTAAAACTAACGAAATAAAATACATTACAACAAAATTAAAACCAAACCAAAAACCTGTAAACAGGTGACCAAGTTGAGAATGGTTCAGCCTATAGGCAAAAGGTGTAGTAAATTGTTGAAAATCAATTTCTTGTTGACGTGGCACTTTATTACACATCTACAATGTAGTGGAGTTGAGTCTAATACACAATTTAAAAAAAAGGACTGATATCATATCAAAAACCAAAACTGGTAAAAGGGGCCGCCAAGTTCCGAATGGTTTGACCCTTCAAAGGAGTGATATCAACACACCAAAACATTCACCAACTTAATCACACCGAATAATATTTTGGACATTAAATGAAAACTTGAACATTGCTATACCGAAAGTAGCAATGTTCTAGTTTTCATTTAACCTTCGAACTATTAAGCGGTGCAAATAACTTGGCGAATGTTTTGGTGTGTTGATATCACTCCTTTGAAGGGCCGAACCATTCGGAACTTGGCGGCCCCTTTTACCAGTTTTGGTTTTTGATATGATATCACTCCTTTATTTTAAATTGTTTAAAGAAATTGGTTTGCTCTTATTGCAGCAATGACAAGCTTTTTTAGGAAAGTCGAGGAAGCAACAATATTCCCGAGGGCGCAGTCCGAGGGTTTACTGTTGATTCCGAGACCGGTTCTAAGACAGCTTATCAACGTTCATCGTTGCAATAAGAGGACAATAACTGGATTGGCATCCTACATTGTTTCGCATTGCTCCCTGCATTCTGTTTCTACGCACGGAAAAATAACAGGCAAACCATGGAGGCAGGAAAGACGCTAGAATCACTTTACTGGGAGTGCGGCAGCAATTTTAGTCAAGGCAGGGTGAACTAAAAAATTTCTAATTTCGCGCTCCTGCCTCCTCCCCCACAAAGGCAAAAAAAAAAAAAAAATACCTCTCTTGCAATTCTTTCTCACACCCAACGTTCGTAACTGTTACCTATCCCATTTTTGGGAATGTTTTAAATCCAGATGAAAAAAAAAAGTTTCTGATTTTACAACTCTCACAGTCGCAACTAGGCTATCTATATACTTATTTGCCTTAAAGTAGGGGAATAAGTAGGAGTAAGGCGCTAACAACGGGGGGGGGGGGGGGGAACCAAACAATGGGGAAGTGCGGGGCGGGGGTGGCGGTGGTTCGAGGAGAACAGGTGGGCATTTTAAGTCATGCTACCCAGTATAGTAATTCGCTCGCGCATGCGCAGATGATCTGCGATGGTAGAGCTTGTATTAAGGGTTGTCAACAGTGGAGACGGGCAGTTGTGCCAGATTAGGTTTTAGGAATTTTTGACTCATAGATGTGACCTCAAGTCCTTCCTATCGCTGTGAAATAAACCAATAAACTAAAGTAGTTTTCTTGATTTTGATCTGATGTGATGGGAAGGTGGGGGGGAGGGGGGGTGGTCAAAAAAGATAGGGGGGGACTCACCCCTCTGCTCCCCCCCCCCCCAGCGTTGTCTCTGCATGGAGGAAAAATTCAATGATAGATTCATGCATGTTGGATTTATTTTACTTCCAGCGATGACTAATTATTTTCTCAGATCTATCAAAGATGTGGAGAATTAATTTCTCTGCTAGTTCCTTCCGAGCAGACACCCGTTGGTGTAGTGGACTCGATGAATTATGGGCCTTACAAGAACAAGGCAGGAGAAAAAAATACTGAAAGAAATACGCAGTGGGGATTGAGCGTTTTTAAGGCTTTGGCATGCCCTAAATCATCGATGGTTAAAAAAAAAACGTTAGTTTTGAAAACATTTCGAATTGAATTTTCACTATTGGATGGTCATGAGTCTACTTAAGTGAAACAAAAATTGAAAGTGTGCTGTAAAAAAAGTGTGACATGATTGAAGTTTCACTTTACTTGTCAAAATGAACACAGATAAAATTGCAAGATTTTTAATATAAATTATCAAATGTACAATTCAGAAAACTGAATCTGTTTAAAGTGCTGTTGTGCTTTACGTTTTTAAATATATGATTCTTAAACCGCAACAGCACTTAAACATATTCAATATTCGCAATTGTACACAGGATAATTTAAATTAAAAATCATCCAATTTTAGCTGTGTACCTTTTAACAAGTAAAGTGAAACTTCAATCGTATAATCCTTTTTTTGACGGCGACTTGACGTTTTTGTTTGTAATCCGTGTACCTGTTTTTATGACATTCAGTAATGTCGACTAAAAACTGGAAAAACTGGAATGAATATTAGTAGCCATTACTGTAAGGTTTGACCTTGATTCCATGTTAAAGCCGATATCTTGATGCTTAATTTCTCCACCGTCATTCCATATTTTCCTCTGAAATGTGGTATATGAGGTTTGTGGGACTTGGCCAACTCGTGTACCAACGTTTATTATTTTCCGATCTGACACATCGGAGATTTGGACTTGAGCTGGAATCGTTATTTTCATATCTGGCTTGTAGGATTTCTTGTTCTTGGCATGACACGTTTCTACAACGCTCTTTACATATCAAACTATTTTCCCTTTAAAGCTGGTTCTTAGCTCATTCTACAGGTATTGCTCTGTAGATGAGCCCTTTCCATAAGGACTTTTTAATTGATCAGACGGTTCAGGGGTTATGGAGCTCTAAACGACCAAAGTGATTGTTTTACATTGTTTTAAACATT
>JAHWFP010060819.1:0-13625 GCA_023313725.1 Lithobius niger | reverse complement strand
CCATACCACTGGCATAATACCGAAAAGGTAAGTATGGTGTCACCTCTTCTTCCTTCCATACCACTGGGATAATACCGAAAAGGTAAGTTCAATTTATTTATTTATTTATTTATATAAAATTAGTCGACGGTATGTAACAGTATTATGTCGATACATAATTATCTACAGTCGAAGGTAGCAGTATGAAAAAATTATCAATAACAAAACAACAAGTAAATATTTTACGTAGAAATTCTGCAAAATAAGAACTCACAAAAATAATGTAGAATACAGTTAAACAGTCTGCAGATGGCGCAACACGCAATTCATGCAAATCCTATTCGTCAAAATCAAACACTGTGTCGTCATTTACATGCAAATCCAACTTGTTTTTGAAGGTATTCAAAGAGGGGGCTACCCCCACAACAGCCTGAGGTAGCTTATTCCCGAAGGACATGTTGTGAAAAGCAAACGAATTCCTGACGGCATCTTAATGCAAATGACAGATTTTAAGTTTCCATGTAGACCCTCTTGTGTAATGATCACTGTCTACTAATTCGAAAAAAGAGTCAGGAACTTTTGGCAATAACCCATTCAGAACCTTATACATGAAGATCAAACCTCCTCTTTGTCTGCGTCATTTTAAAGATGGGATGCGAAGAATTTTTAGCCGTTGGCCATATGGAACATCATACAAATTCCTAACCCTTTTGGTGTAACGGCGTTGAACATTTTCCAGGATTCTAGAATGCTTTTTGAAAAGTGGTTCCCAAAATGGGAGCCCATACTCTAGAATCGGACGCACTAACGCCTTAAACAAAGTAATGAGCACAAAATGTTCCTTAGTGACAATCAATCTACTTATTTAACAACTCCAAGCAGACATTACAATGCAGACTTTGAGGTAGACTACCATGTTGTGGTAGAATAGCAATCCATATCGTTTTGTGCTGCCGCTTGCAGTTAATGCGGTGTGAATGGTCAATCAAGGACCTCAAGGAGGCCCCCGCCAAGTTTCCTCATTTCGTGCTTAACACAGTGCCTTCGATGACATCATGGCGGCGGGCAGCTATGCTCCATACGCCGCTTGTACTCTAAAGAACAGTCTTACCTCATAATGGCACCCCATTTCACAGGCTGTACATTACAGGAGTAAACTTGAGTGGAAATTTAGCTGAGTACGAAAGTGTTGCTAAGTTGTTCGTGAACTTCATGAAATTTATGTTGTCCCTCAGTTTGTGTGTACTTGAACACGAACATCTGATTTACCTGTGACATGCCTCAGATTTGCATCGTCACTAATAGCTTCCTTTTCGTAATCAAGTGGCAATTAATATGATGAAACTTGTGTGCTGCTTTCTTTGCCGTATCAGCCCTAATTTCATTTGAGGCTTCGTGCACCTCTGCTACAGAATTGGCCTCATTACAGTCTAATTAGCTGTTTACCTGTGAAAAACGACAGGTGTTTACAGCGTGTACCCGTCCACAAGAACTGTGTCAGAAATATTGAGTGTTCGGTGAGAAATCTTAAATTTATGTAAAACAACAAATTTTACTGCTTAACATTTTTGGTTTCTAGCATTCCTGCCTGAAATTGTTGCAAACTGCCATAGCCATCGAAATATTGGCACGCCTATTTTGTCGGTGCCGCAAAAGAAGTGACTTGTTTACCTTGCTAAATATGTTCAGTGCACACCTCTTTGTACGGGGCATACCTCTTTTTTGGCGCACATCATTTTATGCGCACGCCAGTTTTTATTCACACACACCTTTTTACGGTACACATCTCCTTTTACAGCTAACACTTCTTTTCATGGCGCACACCTCTTTTTACGGCGTAAAACTACTAAAATACGGCGTAATACCAGCACTTTCATGATAATGACTTCATTACACAATTAGTATATTCGGCTGAACGGCAGTCAGGAGACAATTGCACGTGTGCCCAACATGTGCGTTCAACGTCAAGTGACTTGCTTCCCTGTTTGGTGGAAAGAGAAATAAATAAAGATTGGTTTTTGCGCGAAAATAACACTCCCGCACAAATTGCAGAAAGTCAACGAATGTAGTGCTGCCCAGCTGTCTCATTGCGAATCCCTTGGTTAACAGGCAAGAGTTGTTCTGTAAAAATTATAAATTGATTTTGTAACTTGAAAGAAGTAAACCATCATCCCACAACATTCCACAACATCCCCATGTGGAATATCAGAATTTATAATGGTGGCAGTGGATGGTCCATTATAATTGCCAGAAATTATAGTGGTGGCAGCAGATGGTCCATTATAAATTGGTCAGAGTTTACAATGGTGGCAGTGGACAGTCCATTATAAATTAGTTAAATTTATTATGTTGACAACTGATGGTCGATTATAGATTAGTCAGAATTTATAATGGTAGCAGCGAATGGTCCATTATAGTAGCCAGAAATTATAGTGGTGGCAGCAGATGGTCCATTATAAATTGATCAGAATTTACAATGGTGGCAGTGGACAGTCCATTATAAATTAGTTAGAATTTATAATGTTGGCAACTGATGGTCGATTATAGATTAGTCAGAATTTTTAATGGTGGCAGCAGATGGTCCATTGTAAATTAGTCAGAATTTATAATGGTAGCAACAGATGATCCATTATTAATTATTCAGAATTTGTAATGGTAGCAGCTGATAGTCCATTATAAATTAGTCAAAATTTACAATGGTGACAGTGGTTGGTCCATTATAAATTAGTCAAAATTTATAATGGTGGCAACGGATGGTCCATTTTAAATTAGTCAGAATTTACAATTAGGGCAGCAGATGGTCCATTATAAATTAGTCAGAATTTATAATGGTGGCAGCGGCGGCCCTGTAACCCTTAAGGATTTCCCACAAGAGATTATAAAGATCAGAATTTATCAGAATGGTGGAAGAGTAAAGGGAAGCCTCGTCAGATTGTCATTGAGCTGTTTTTGATGGGAAGCAGAAGCCAGGCAACAATTGACGTGGCAAGTCAAATTGATGTACGATCAGAAATTGGTGTGGGCGGGGAAGTTGTATCCAGGACATGTGAATTATTCGCTAAACCGGGTTATTCGAGGCAAGCACATCTGAATAGGTGGCTAGGGGAACTTCGAGCAACTGGCGGGCAATTTTGGTGGAGTCTGGGAAAAGGACGAAAACAACATTGTGAGCAAGCAACATGGCTGGTGTCAATAATCCACACGTGGGTGGGTGACGTGAGCATCTAATTTGGTGGCATTTTGCGACATGACAACAGGCAGTAAGACAAACTTTGCTGCACTATGGGATCAGGGACGACGCTAAAATCACTTTACTGGGGAGGCAGCAGTGGGGAGCATCAGTCTTAGCCAGGGGGCGAACTGAGAAATTCCACTTTTGCGGTCCCCCCCCCAAAAAAAAAAATAAAAGTAAAAATATTTCCTAACTGTTTTCTACACCATTTTCTTTTGGAATAGTTTTTTAATTTAGCTGAAAAAAAGATGATTTTACAACTCTCACAGTAACAACCAGGCTCCATTGAGGTGACCTCAAGTCCTTCCTGTTGCTGTGAACGAAACTAACGTAGTTTTCTTAAGTAACCAGCCTTTTCTTCGTTTATACGTCCGATTTTGATCTGATCTTAGAGTATAAACCTGATCTTAGAGTATAAATCTGATCTTACAGTATAATTCCCTGTATGGAATTAGGGCACAAACAAAGTTGGGCGGACAGTGGATATACCGTAGACTACATAGTAATTACAATAAAAGGAAGCGAAAAACCAACAAGTTGCATTCGAGTGAACTCTAATCCATTTTTATTCGTGTACCCTCACAGCTGTGAGTATGGGGATGCGAGCTCTAATGCATTTTTTTCGAAACGGCGAAGCCGTTTTTTTATTCAGTTAGTAATCAGCCATTTACTTTGCCGTGGATTGCGTAATAATAAAGGGATGCACGTTGGATGACGGTTACGAACAATACGAATAACCACGAGCCAACGGGGTTTGGGTTATTAATGAAAAAAAACAAAATGCTTTGTAGTCTGATGTTTTACAGTGAACTTCAGGGCTTACTGCATGACAAAATGTGAACGAAGGAAGCTAACGGAAAAACTTCTCAATTTAACTGATGAACGGGTAATTATGTATAGACAGAAAATTCTTAAAGAGAAAAGTTAGAAACACATGTAAGACATATGTAACAGCCATAAGCTACATCTGTCTATTAACTTCAAGAAGAGTAACTGAAGGGGATATGCTGATTGAGTGAGCGAAGCGAACGAAAATCAACGTTTGTTAGCCAGTGTGTGCAAAAATTGGATTGAAGAAACTTAAACATTTGTAGCATGGACATAAATAAACCAAACCGTGTAAGTTTGACTGATGTAATGGATAATAAGGCAATGGCAAATGTGAAAATTTTCAATGTGAAAATTTATACACATAAAATTCCTCCAGAAAAAAAAAATATAAAGATAAGAAAGATGGTGCGACTTTTCGTACATTCACAGTCCTATGAAAGTTGTGATATCCACCCAAAATCAAAACTGGTATAAGAGGAGCCGCCCAAGTCTCCAAAAAGGGTCGGCCTTTGAAAGTAGTGATATAATTCAACCAGGAAAAGGCTGATCGCACCGAATAATACTTCGGACGTTGAATGAAAACTAAACGACTGCTACCGCGCGTAGCAATGTTCTAGTTTTCATTTAACTATTGAACTATTACTCGTTGCGATTAACTTGGCTAATGGGATTAACCTTGGCGGCCTTTCCATGGTTGAATGATATCACTACCTTCAAAGGCCGACCATTTTTGGGAAACTAGGCTGCTTCTCTTATACCAGTTTTGGTTTTGGGTGGATAGTATACACGCACTGCAAATCTTAAAATCGATACAAACATCAAATTCGTAACATGAATAGGTAGGCTGCTTAAAAAAATTGTTTCAAATTTTTTCCTGCACCCGAAATATTTAATAGATTAATAATTATTGAAAACATTCTTTAACCAACTCGCGCTATCGCTAGCTTTCGATGCTTACACAGACAGTGGCTATTGTCAGGAGTGGCATTGAAAGAGGTAAAGTTTAGTAGTAAGCAGAGCGATCGGCTTCGGGCCTTGTAAGCTCTTAAATAAATGAAATGAAGAAGTCTCTGCAACACAATTCTTCCCTTTGTTCTTCCCATGCGTACCAAGTCCTCATGCAGCCATTTGTCGAACTCTTGTCCGTTTTCGCTTTTGAAAACGTACGTTGAAAATTACGCTATGTAGGTTTTTACCTGATAAATGTGTGTGGAAAAGTATCCCTTGTGCTTTGGATTGTCAAAGCGTGTGTCAATTTGTAAGAACAAACTTAAAAAGGAGGAAGAGATTTGGTTTTTCGAGCCAAGGCCGACTGCAGTAGCAACTGTATGTATTGCCTACCGACTCCTCGCCAGTCCTCGTCAGGAAGTTTAGCCTCTTAGCACTACTTATAGGTAAAATCAGATTTTTGCGATGTTAAATCACCTGGCTTGGAGCCAGGAGCTGAAACCTGCTGGATCTCTCCCAGACGGCCTTGTGCAAACAGTGGAATACAAAGGGAAAGGGACACTCCCAGGGACGTGTGTATGTGGCATTTATTTGCTCCTGATTGTATTTCTTGCTTGCTTCTGAAATAAGAAAGCATTTACGGAAGAATATAAATTCATTAACTGAACAAAAAATGGCTTCACCGATTAGAAAAAAAGCATTAGCGCTCGTATCCCCATACTCACAGTTATGAAAGTTCACAAGTAAAAACGGGTTAGAATTCACTCGAACGCAATTCACTATAATTTGAACTCCAATTCCAGGGAACAGGAACTGTTTTTCCTCAACGGTTGCTTCAGAAAGTGAACGCATTTTTTTGTTTGAAGTGTTTAATGTTTGTATGTTTGCCTCAGACAGGCAAAGGCAACATACGGCAGCTTAAGCAGTGGCTAGTGGTCGCCATGCTCCTATATACGTTAACTGGATATGACCGAAGTTGTGGCATTTGAATCTTGGCGGGCAACACACTATTGTGTGTGTTAATATTATCGCATCCAACGATGCTTTGACGTCGCAACATTGGTTTGACGTATTGTTTTATCTCATACTCAAGAGTTGGCGTTTTCGTGTGCGATCCTTCCTTGCTGTTGTGACTTCGTTACAATGCAATACGTAGTGCATAGCTTACCGTACTAACTCCATTGTTGTATACGTCAACGAAGAACTTGAGCAGTTCGTCTCGTCTGACTTCTGAGTTCGCCATTTTTGGAGGTTAGTAACTAAATAGAATAGATTTCGTTTTGCTTTAGGTGCATGACGCCAGCCTTTGAACACTTTTAAAATCGAGAGTCCAACTTTTAAAGTTCAGAAGTATGATTCATACTTTCTGCTAAGTTTTAGTAAGCTATAGTTTAAGCCTACTTCTACCCTCTTAAGTACGTCTTAAATTCCAGTTAGCGTGCGTCATTTAAAAGGGACATACCTTATAAATTTGAACCTCCTGCGCGAAATGGGGTAATTATCTAGATTAGGGGCACCACGCCAAATCATTTAATTTTTGTTCTAACCGCCGCTACTCTTCATCCTAACACCATTCCGCACCACTTTTTAAACTTCTCAAAAAATTATTTTAAAGACGTAAAATGCTAGTTACAGACACACTAAAGCTACGGCGGTGGCAGCCATACTGTGAGGTGTTTGATTCGGGAAGCAGGGTAGCCGGAAAACCCGATTTTCACAACAAACGTTGCGGAAATTTTTTTTATCGTTGTTTTGTTATTGCCAGTTTCGTGTGGTTTTGTTGTTATTGTCAGTTAGGTTAGGTAGGTTAGGTTGGGTAGGTAGGTTAGGTTAGGTTAGGTTATGTTTCCGTAAAATTTTAATGAGGTGCAAGTGCAAATCGGGTCTTCTGACTACCCTTCTTCCCCCACAATATGGCTGTCGCCGCCGCTGCTTTAACACGTATGTGTCTAGCATTTTTCCTTTTTTGGAAATTTTTTTTACAACCTTACACCCTTTTCCCCCGGGTTTTATGATGCGAAATGGTGTTGGATGAAGAGTAGTGTCGGTTAGTAAAAAAAATTAAGTGCTTCGGTGTGGTGCCCCTAATCTAAATAATTATCTAGATTACGAGCACCAGTGGCGGATCTAGACTGGTCGGCGTGGTGATGGTTAATGATTATCAGAGGGGCGCCGCCAGCCGTCATAGGGCCTGTGGCGGGGGCGCCAGAACATTCCAAATTGGCGCTAGGGTGCCCCAACCCACCACTGGATCCGTCACTGAGGGCCATTGCAACCAGAATACTAAATTTGTGTACTAACCGACACTACTATTCATCCTGACACCATTTCGCATTATAAAACCCGGGAGAAATGTGTATAAACTTCTCAGAAAAATTATTTAGAAGACTAGAGGAAGCCCGTGCTACGCGCGGCTGGTCTTGGATGCACCGTTTGCAACACTGGTGCTGTTTGTTTTCGGTTGCGGTTCCTGATGATATATGTTTAGCCACAGTGAGTGTGGCACGTAATTCGGAAAAAAAATGTTTGCGACTTTTACGTCTTTTTAGCACAATTTGGAAGATTATTCAGAAGAGAAAGAAAAATTTCCACACTTTTTTAGTGAGGTGCAAATCGAGTTTTCTGGCTACCCTGGTTCTCTCACAAAATGGCTGTCACCGCTACCACTTTAGCATGTCTGAGACTATCATTTTACGTCTTTTGAAAAATTTTTATTTAGAACTTTTAAAATCCATTTCCTCCGAATTTCATAATGCGAAATGGTGTTAGGATGACGAGTAGCGTCGTTTAAATGGTTTGACGTGGTGCCCCTAATCCAGATAATTACCTGTAAAAGCTTAAAAACTTGCCTACAATATATTTACTGCAGCTCCAACATCAGCGCCAAGCACCAACCTGTAGAATCTGGGTAGATGCAAACGAAGGTAGAAGCTGTGATATTGATACAAAGTGCCGGTATGATATGGCTTTGATGATTATCTTGTTAAACTGGTATTATTTTACAAGTTATGATATGGTTTTGATGATGATCTTGTTAAACTGGTATTATTTTACAAGTTATGATATGGCTTTGATGAGTATTATCTTGTTAAACTGGGTATTATTTTACAAGCTATGATATGGCTTTGATGAGGATTATCTTGTTAAACTGGGTTACAAGCTAAGATATGGCTTTGATCAGAATTATCATATCATAGCTTGTAAAATAATACCAAGTTTAACAAGATAATACTCATCAAAGCCATATCATAGCTTGTAAAATAATCGCAGCTTAACATAATCCTCATCAAAGCCATATCATGGCTTGTAAAATAAAACCTAGTTTAACAATATAATCTCATCGAAGCTATATCATAGTTTGTAAATTAATACCCTGTTTAACAAGATATTCCTCATAAAAATCCAAACATACCTTGTAAAATAATACCCAGTTTATCAAGATAATTCTCATCAAAACCATATCATAGCTTGTAAAATAATACCCAGTTTAACAAGATAATCTTCATCAAAGCCGTATCATAGCTTGTAAAATAATACCCAGTCTAACAAGATAATCCTCATCAAAAGTCATATCACAGCTTGTATAAAAAATGGCAGTTATACAACATGGCTTCGCACGGGGTTTTGTTTCGCTCGTGGTTGTTTCCCAGTTCTCGGTAGGTGTGGCCTAAACGTTGAATGCGACAGGGAATTTTGCTTCTTAGAATACTCCTTTCCTCCCATCCTCTAACTCGCATCTCCCCCTCCTCCTTTCCTCCCATCCTTTCAAAAAAAAAAGACGTTTAGTTAATGCGTAATTATATGCTTAATGGTAACCGATGCCTTGCCTTCCCCCTCCCACTCTTTTTTTCCCCTAAAGAGCAGGGATAAAAATGTGACTTTTCAACGTAACGACATACCACTTTCAACTTCTGGCCAAAGAATTGTCACGTTCGCCCGTTTTTATTGCTGCTTCGGGGGTTCTTGTGTATTTAGTTTGGGGATTGTCATTTTTGCTATGAGACTTTGCCTTTTAGTGTTGATGATGTGGCTTTGATGAAGATTATCTTGTTAAACTAGGTATTATTTTACAAGCTATGATATGGCTTTGACAAGAATTATCTTAAGCTGGGAATAGACAACAAGTTATGATATGGCTTTGATGAGGATTATCTTGTTAAACTGGGTATTATTTTACAAGATATGATATGGCTTTGATAAGGATTATCTCGTTAGTAGTATTATTTTACAAGCTATGATAAGGCTTTGATGAGAATTATCTTCCCCTTTTCCCAGCCCTAACGAGTGTAGGTCAGAAGCTCACCCACCAAAAGCTCACCTTCAATAAGCTCATCCCCCAAGAGCTCACTTGACATAAGCTCACCTAAGAAAAAAATTTCAGACAAAAGCTCACCTAATACTATTACGCCCGTCCACTTTTACAACTCCCCTCCCATCATTAACGCTCTTTTAGGTGCTCTCCCCCTCCTATCACGTTTTCATATTTATTCTCTTTTAGTTTCCACCAAAAAGGCGTGTTGCCAAGTCTGCAGTTGCCATGCAGGCTTGTCTTTATAAACTTTGTGAAGAATTTAATTCAGTCAGAAGAAACATGCAGCGACATTTACAGTCTGTGGGTTACACAATTCGATTTTATATTTTATTAAGGTGAGCTTTTGTATAATAATCATATTTAGGTGAGCTTATGTCAAGTGAGCTTTTGGTCAGGTGAGTTTATGTGAAGTGAGCTTTTGGGAGGTGAGCTTACTGAAGGTGAGCTTTTGGTGGGTGAGCTTCTGACCGAGTCCCGCCCTAACACCTTCCCCAAACGTGAAGCAACAGCGATTCTCTTTCTGCTGCATCGTTTATTTTCAAACGCATCTTTTATTCTATGAGCTGAACCCGTGCTCTGCATGGCTGGTATTGACTGCATGGTTTGCAACACTGGTTAGTGCATGTTCGACCGAATTAAGTTTCTGAAAATTGTTGCGCACACTGGGTAATAAAAGGCATATTTTCGTTCGCCTCGCTTACTCAATCAGCGCATCCTGTGACTCAAATTACCCATTCCAACGGTAATACTCCCCCTTCCCCCTTTCCTATGATCATTTCTATTTTTTATGCTCATGTTCGCGGAAACATCAGCCTTCATGCGTCTCAAATCCCCCCGATGGCTAATGATCCTCCCCTTTCTAATGATCACTTCTGTTGTATTCTTCCACGTTCTGTTTATGCTGGCGACGCAAGGGCTTCGAGACGCATACTGTCCTGAAAAGCTTTCCTCCAACCTTCCAAGAAGACATACAGTTCGCAAATTCCAGTTGTCGAGTTGGCAACCTCGGATACATTTTCACTGCAAATTCCCGTTTCCACGTATACTGGTTAATTATTATCATTAGGTTAATTTAAATTTAAATGTTTCATTCGTTGCTTGTGGGAATCCACTTAAGCCACGATCTTTTTCTGTTCCTCTAATATAGATTCGAAGAAAACTTGCACGCAGTCTACTCCTCTGTACAATTTTTTTAGAAAATACTCTGCCTAAGTGGTCAACAATCACGTAGGCAAATCTGAAAGCTTGGTGTATGTGGTTAACTCAGGTGTATGTATCGTTTCCATCGCAACTGGAGACTGGGTGTAGCGGCGCTTTAAAGTCCATGTAAGCTATGTACAACCTTTTGAGTTCGTGCTTGAAATTCTTAAACCGGATAGCGTCATTGTCGGGCGAAGGAAGGTGGTAGTTTTCATACCTAAAACGATTCCGAAAACCGTGTAAGCAATGCCTGCAAAAATACTTCAAGCGCTTGTTGGGGTTGAAACTCGCGTTGAATTTGTTCAAGTCTTTTATCGTCACATAGTGTCCGTTGAGAAGAAGCAAGTCGACATGACGCTTACTTTCAACTATGGAACTCAAGCGATAAAAGCAAGGCTCGTCATCGTCGAAACCAAAAACAGATACCGAGTTGTTGGCTTTTTCAAATGCCGCGATTTTGGATAAAGGAACGGGGTCCAACACACCTAAAACTAACTCGTGCGCATGAGTCATAATGTTTCGTATCCCAATCATGTTGCAAAGATGGAACGGGGTGTATACTAGCCAACACGGACCACAAAAAACATCTATCATCTTCACTATGCACATTAACCAGTATATCGGGACCTAGTTTGAGGTGTGTTGGGAAGTGCTACGTAACCTTTCCCCGCAAAGGTCTAAAATTCCAACGCATAGTTTGGTGCACACGCATTGCTTGACAACCCATCCACTTCCTTATACGGCAAACTGTCCAATACTATGCAGAATCTTGTTCGACATTTCTGATGGAACCTTCTTGCTCCCCACTCTGGTCAGGTTGGAGTTAAAATAAGCGTAAATAGTTTCCGAATTATCCATTGCTTTTTCGAAGAGAATGCATAATCCAATTTGAGCTTTTATGTTTACCATAATACGTTGACATTGTTCTAAAAGATTCCAATATTTGTCCTCGTACTCTTCCAACAAAATCAAGGGCTCGTAGTGCATTTCATCCGACTTGAAATCCCGCTTGAAAGTTAAGAAGCATCTGTTGAAAGCATCGCGCACTAGATCAAATCCTCCTAAATCCAAACTGAAAGGCTTCACCTCGAGTTTGGTATCGTAGGTCACCTCCGTCTTGTCTTTCAAATCGTGTATCATTTAGACATGGCCTAGTCGATTCTAGTATCCTCCATTACGGGCACCACTAGAGATCTAACATTTTTGACAATGAGGTTGAAATTTGTGGGTATTTGAGAAATTATTTCTTTCTTCAACACAGGTTTGAGTTTGGGAAAAGACAATTTACGTCTCTTTTTTGAAGACTCTCCAATTTCCAACGCACGTTGTTTTACAGCCCCACCACACTTGTGCCGTTTATACGCGAGTTGATTAGAGTAAGTCACACAGCACGATTTGCAGCTTGCGTTACATTTTCCTTCGTGACGCCTTTCGTGTCTCCGTTATATTTATTGTTCCTGAACGTCTTTTCGCAGTATTGACACAATAAAATCTCATTGTCAGACATCTCGCGTTTTTTTCTTCATCAATCATCTTTCGTCCTTTTTTATTTTTATCTACCATCGCTTCATTCGTCGGAAGAGATGAATGTGAAATCCTGGTATGAACCATAGCTTTTGTTAAATCAGGAAAATACTTCCGACAAGTTTCGCAGGAATATGCACATTTAACTTGATTTTTTCAAGCGTGGTCATTTTTCCATCGCATCGGTCAATGTGCACCAAAACTTCATCGTAGGAAGAAACGAGTCCTCCGCAATCAAGACAAGTAAAGTTTAAAATGCAAGGCTTCTGCAAATGACTTTCCACCTCTTCTCGCGATAAAAACTCAACTTTGCATTTCTGGCACTGGAACCTCGAGACCACCCTGTACTTGGCAGCCATGGCTGATATAAAGATCAACGTAATTATCCGCGCCTTTTATACCAACCACTCGTGTCAAATGGTCCACGCACTAGAAAGTCACACCCCTCATCCGTAAAACAAAAAAAAATACGCCTAACTTGTGAAAAATACTCAACAACACTTTAGAAAACAAAAACCTGTAAAATATTCAAGTAGCACGGGTTTTCCTGATGAGTAACCCAACGAGAAAGTGTTTTTTACACGCCGGACACTTGTTAAATGCAAAATATTAGGAGAGGGCCTGCAGGGAAGGACCGGGGGGTTGCTCAAAAGGGCCTGCTTTCCGCCAAATCCCAGAGTCATCACTCGCCAAGTTTACCTCATCTTCATTACCTTCCATTTAGGCATAGGTCATTTTCTGATGTAACTATTTTCACACACCCCCCCCCCCTTCGTTGGCTCTCGTCATGATTTTCCCATCTTTGAACCAAATATATTTCACATTATTTTCTTTTGCAAACGTATTCTTGTATTTTATCCACTCATCACAATCTTCTCGAAATTTAAATTGCAGCACAATTGACGGTGTCCGGTTTGGATTTCGGTTAGGCAGTCGATGACCTTTATCAATTTGGTTAGGCATGTAGGTAACGATGCCAAATTTGTCTGCTAGTTGGCCTATTGTGTCTGTAATATCTTCGTTATGACATGTATCATTACTCCACATTACATCATTAGTCCAATCTTTTCTCGATTAAAAAACAAAACATTATTTTATTTATTCAATACCTAAACGCTTTCCACTATTCTTTCTTGTAAGACACAAGATTCTGATCTGTCACTGTGCTGTCCAGGAGGAACTGTGCAGGAAAGTAAGTATACTTCTAAACGAAAGGCAGAAGGGAGGAAAAATGAAAATTCAAGATTAGGCTCGGCTTCAGCTATAGTGGTTATTAGCAAGTGAAAATACCATTTTTAGCTCAAGCCGCAGCTTTGGATTTTTTTTTTAATGACTCGCATTACATATCATTTTCTGCAGAATTTGTAAGTAACAAAGATCGGGAGGATCATGGCTTGGGAAGAAACAAGTGATAGCGTCAATTGTATTTCGAAAACTCACGTGGCCAATCAATGTAACAATGTGGTGATGTGAAGAGTCTGTCAACATTCACACCCTACCGCTGTGTCGTAGCAGAGAAACCAGCCAAGTTTATTAAGTCCAAAGAAGTTGTGAAGTCGCTTATGTTATCCGAAAGTTGTCATGAGAGTCCTGTGAGTG
>JAHWFP010060817.1:21494-33129 GCA_023313725.1 Lithobius niger | reverse complement strand
GCCTTAAACCCAAAACATTCGTCTGTTGTGAGGGGGAGGGGGGATCGTACTTCAAGGTCTGCCCCGGAGCCATAACATGGGTTAATAAGCCCCTGCACTCATTTGTCTATCGACACGGTACCTATCTTTAATCCTTTTCATCTAGTTTCTGTCATTAAGGTTGACCCTGCAGGGCGAAGAGTGTTAACTTCCTCGGTATTAAGTTTCTGTCTGTCTGCGAGTTATTGTGTTTGTCTATCTATCACCAGTTCTGATGGGTGCCAGCTTCACCTTAATGAACCGCCCGCAGCTTCATTGCCAACGCCAACATCCCAATTCCAAAGCAACCGTTTATTTGTTTAGTTCTGATTGGCGCCTTTCACCGTCTTATGCAAACCAGGCCTCACGAGCTTGTCTTTCAGTCCTTCGCACCGAACGGCAGGAATTTGCATATCAAAAGAGAGGGACGTTTGGATCCCAAATAATAGGCTTAATGGGAAATTCCGCAGCGAGCAATTTTGTTCATTACGGAAGATGGCTTCCTTCCTTCGTTTATAATGTAAAACAGAACGGAAAGCCAATTTCTCCGCTCTCTCTGTTGAAAGGTCGGAGGGCTTGGGCATGAATTCAAATACTACCTTGTGCTTGGTAGCCATGTTAATATATCTTGCGAAAGGGAAGAACCTAGAACCCTCAGCCGCCGCCGGAAATACGTCAACCGCATATTCTCCGCTTTTTTGTTCGTCTATAGCCATGTTGTCTTTTTAGGTTATTTTTTTTTGGCAACCAAGTTTGCCTGAACAGTAACTTTGCCTGATCGAATTTTGACATCATGAGCATTTCCATGATCAGTTAGAGGCATTTCCGCGTATTTGAGGGTCAAAAAATAAGATTGCTGCAATGAAAGTAGGTATATTCGAAGCATTAATTTAATTATCCATCACATGGGCACTAAACTCATCTTTGTATGTGCTTTAGTTCAAGAGGCGTAGCTATGCACGCAGGAACATGGTACGTTTTTAAGGATGTAAATTACGCATTTTTAAGTTGACTCAAGTTTTCAGAAAACTAAAAAACGTGTTTAATTTTAACGTTACATATAATTGTGTCATTTGAATTTATTTCCTTTGCCAATATAACCTATAATTTACAGCATACGTACTTATTTTGTTATGTTAAAAATTGTGTTTGCATACTTAAAATTTAATGTGGCATAAAACTAAAACCTACATACGTAATAAACGCTTTAGCTTAAAAATTATTGTATTGCTCTCATTTTAATGTAGGAAATGCCAAAATTTGTGTAGTCTGAGCCGGTAGCCGCCGAAATTGCCTCAAGCCGATAGCGACCGAAAAAATAGTCGGCTAAGATCAGCTAGCCGAAAATTGGCAGAATATTTTCATTAGCCAGTCGGATAACTTAAAATATAAAGGCTGAGGGGTGTAGAAGAACCCCACAGGGCTCTTGATACAGGACCTTAACAGAACACCCTTGTAGATAGATGTTGTGTTGAACTGTGGTGTTGAGTAGGAAGGAGTGGTAAGTTATTACAAGCAATACATTTCAAAGACCTGTTCTTCGTACGTCCTTTTGTCGGTCGAATTTTTGCTCTCGGCTCAATGAGGGTCATAAGCGACTCTTCATGAAGCACAACATAGTTTTTATCAAATCTCTATATATGTATTGCTTGCCGCCCAACCATAGGCGAGGGTCGGGAGACGGGGAAAGCAGTTACTGTGACTACCAATCCAAGCTGAGCACAATACTACGATAGGACGCACAGGTTCATTCTTTTCACAGCATCAGTGAAAAAGGGGGAGAATGTGCATGTTTGGCACGGCAGCATTGAAAAAGGGCGAGCGTGTTCTTTCCCTGCACAGTAGCAATGAAAAAGAACGAGCGGCCCCAAGAGCAGCATATTAATTTGATAATGAGTGCATGGTCATGTTTTTGCGGCATCAGTGAAAAAATGGGAGCATGTTCATTTTGGCACGGTAGCATTAAAAAAGGACGAGCACGGTAGCAATGAAAAATGAGGAGTGGCCCCAAGCGCAGCATATTAATATGATAAAGAGTGCATGTTCACTCTTTTCACGGCATCAGTGAAAAAGGGGGAGCATGTTCATTTTTGGCAAGGTAGCATTGAAAAATTTCTAGTGTGTTCTTTGTTTGCATGGTAGCAATGAAAAAAGACGAGTGACCCCAAGCGCAGCACATTAATGCGATGAGGAGTGCAATTTAATCTTTACACCGCATCAGTGAAAAAGGGGAGCATGTTTTTTTTGGCATGGTAGTATTGAAATGGGGAGAGCGTGTTTTTTCTTTGCACGGTAGCAAAAAAAGACGAGTGACGCCCAGCGCAGCACATTAATGCAATAAGGAATGCATGTTTAATCTTTCCAAGGCATCAGTAAAAAAAAGGGGGGGGGGGGGAAGGGCATGTTAATTTTTGGCCCAGTAGCATTGAAAAAGGGCGAGCGTGTTCATTCTTTGCACGGTAGCAATGAAAAAGGACGAGTGACCCCCAAGTGCAGCATATTAATACGATAAGGAGTGCACGTTCATTCTTTTCACGGCATCAGCGAAAAAGGGGGAATATGTTTAATTTTGGCATGGTAGCATTGACAAAGGGCGAGCGTGTTCTTTCATTGCACAGTAGCAATAAAAAAGAGCGAGCGGCCCCAAGTGCGTGTTAATGGATAAGCGTGTTAATGGATAAGGGACCATTCATAAAGTATGTCACGATTTTTTTGGCCAATTTTTACCCAATCCCTCCACATGTCACATTTGTTCACACCTACTCAAACCACCTTGAAAAAGTATATCACACTGATCTCCCCACCCCACTCCGAAACTTTTTTGTTGGGGATGCCATTGTGTGGGCCTGCATAAAACTCTTAAACAGCTTATTTTGTCTGCCATGAGCCAGTTAAAAATGACAAGCCACCAATAAAGAGGAAAGAAAGGGAAATACTCGTTTTTACATCCATTTTAACTGCTTAGGTTATCTTGGACGGAGAGAGTCAATTTTGCTAAGAAATACCTAGGATCTTTTGCATGCCACAATCGACATCGGCACGAACTCACTGGCGCGGTGTCGAGGCAAGTATTGAGGCCACGAAGCAACGCTGCCGAGGCAGTTGATAAGCGACGGAGGTACATTCGGCACGCTACAGACAATCGGTAGAGTACGGTTTTTGGGCGTAAATCGCAACATCTATTGACAACCAATGGCAGTTTCAAAATAATAACTTTAATTTTACGTAGCTTTCCGTGACAAATTTTTATTAGCTTTAAAACCAATTGTAAAGACCTTTAAGTTGTGACACTGCAGTTCACGACATTGTAAAGTTAAATGTAAATACACCAACACGTTCGTGTAGCCGGAAAGTGTGTTAAGGAGTTGGCAGTCTTTTGGGCTCTCACTAACTCCCTCGGCAACTTAACAAAAATCAAATCAGCTGTACTTTCGGGGTCAATACTGTACAACCAAGTGGCACATTCTTTTTTTCTGTCATGATCCGGCCGATACTGTAATACAAGCTTACATCAACATCTCTGTAAAGCGTTGAGCCCAAGCTCCCCAGAACCAAAGCTATACATTCTGGTAATTTGCATTGATGTAATACTCTACCTTTCCTCCCATCATCTCCCTCCCTTTTCACCCCATCCTCTCCCTTCCTTTTCCTCTCCTCTTCTCCCTCTCCTTCCTGCTACCCGTTGCTCCCTTCCCTACACGGTATTGAATTTGGACGGGTAGTTGAATTAAATACTGCTCCTATCCCTTTCCTCCTCATATCCATCCTCTTCCCGCCCATTTCTCCTCCATACCTACCCGCTTTTCTCTTGAGCGAGCCGTATGCTTGGTCGCTGGTGACATATTGTGGCGGCTTTTCAAGCTTGATTCTTAAGTGCTTTTTATTCTGTTCTAGGTTTGATTTGATTTGATTTTAATTGGGGCCCTGGCCCGAAGCCGTCGCCCTACACACAAATCGGCTTACAATATAACAATGACTTCGCTCTATTCAATCAATTATCGACTATCTCTTTCGCTTCGGCTCTCACTTTGCTTTGCTTTGCTTTATTCGAGTCTAAAGACCAAACTGTCATACACCCGCAATCTAATATATACTTAAACCTACACAGAGAAGAATCCACCATGTCACTTGGTCAACACAATCATTTGTTGATTCTTTACTTTCACCTTTCAGCCCTGTAACTTTGGTATAGTGTAAGATGATTTTGGTCATTTCTTTATTCATGTGCAAAGTTGTTATATTCAAGTAGCGTGGAGTAATATTTTATTGTTATATTTTATTCTGGAGCAAGTTACGATCCATTGCAGCAAACAAACAACTTGTTGATGATATTAAAACCACGCTGTAAATAACTAACCATTGTTTTATGATACTACTACTACCACTACTACTACTACTACTAATAATAATAATAATAATAATTTTATTATAAATTACAATAAATATAAGAAAGAAATAATAATAATTGGCGGAGCGAGCGAGCGAAGCGCAGCCTATAACGGACACCAAATTGCAAAATGTTGGTCTGTTGGTCCGTTGGTCCGTTGGTTGCACTTTTTTAGTCTGGGTGGAGCCCAAACGAAAGGTCGGATTGAAATGAAATTTCGCAAAACGCTTACCAAAAGTATTGCTGAGCTAAAATTTGACGTAAATCGAACAATTATTACTGTAGAAATTTTACAATTTTCGAATTTATATCTAACACTCACCATTGTAAATTTGGAGTCGTGAATAGTTAAAGGGATATACCTCCCAGCGCCATTTTTCTCGATTCTCCACATCAAGTACGGCCCCAAAGGTCTATTTCCTTACCGTTAGTCTTTCCCTTGCTAAAAATCCTTTTTTAAATGTGGCGTCTACGAGATTTTCTGTTGAATATAATGGAACTTTATTTACTAACGACCCGTCAATAAATCATGCATTGCACGCGTACAATAATCATGACGTTTCATTTCTGTGTGTACATCTAATAATTTTCTAATAATTACCATGAGATCTAAAATCTAATAGACTAATGCGGTAAAAATTAAAATTAATTATTCCAATAGATCGCCGAAGCAAAATTACACTAGCAAAAACACTAGCCTAGAAAATTATAAATTGTCATTTTAAAATATGAGAATCATTCCGGTTTGTAACGACACAATCAATGGGTTCACGCTGGCTGGACTATTAGGCGCAATGCCAATGGAGGAACGAAGCTACCGTCTCAGTTGACCTTAGCTGTGGTAAATACGCGGATGTGATCGTCGCGTGGGTGTTGTGAGGCAAGCGGAAGGTTATAAGGCAGGCGGTATGTTGCTTTAAGGAATTCCGACGAAGCATACACCATGCTAATGGTAGTCAAGTGAACTTTAAAAAACACGCAAATTAAATTTTGGTTGCTTCTTTCTAGCTAATAATCTTTTTCAACGTAACTCAACGAAATAATAACATTTGATGCTTGCATTTAACCAGTACAGTAACAAACGCAACCATACAAATAAAAGGATTCCATTAACGGCACACGTTAGTTTCATTTGAAAAAAAGAATGCTTTGAAGATTATTCAATTCAACATGGCAACGAAAGTGGCGTCTATACTAGCGTTGGGAATCCCGAATATGAAACCTGAAATCGTCGTATCAAGGCCAAGCGGTAGTATAAAACGATATTGAAATCAGACGAAACACGAAAGCACGAAACACGAAACAATAATACGCCCGCCTCTCTCAAATCCTGGTTGCCACGTAACGTAAAGACTCGAAACCAAAACCGTGTTGCATCGCATAAAGGAATAGGCTTTATCTCGAACCACTGTTGTAAGCTGCTACTAACGAGAGTAAATCGGAGATAAATATTTGGCTTAAACGCTACAAATTAGGCCTAAAACCTAAAACTAGGTCTAAAAGCTAACACATTTTAAACCTAAATTGTGATGGTTATTTCTTTCAGATTATATAATAGAGATCGCTGTTGCAGTCATAGAGTTAGGAAATAATATATTATCTTGCATTGCGTGATAGAGGTGTGCCAGCTCAACATTTTCGTTGGTGGCGGTGTCAAATATTATACCAAAGCAGTATTGTGAACTTTTTGAGTCTTCTGACTATTGTTAAAAACTATCGTACTGATGATTGTTTGGCTTGCAGTTAAACTCTTTATTACGTGCTGTTTTATTTTTACTCGCGGCGATGGCCCACGTCTTCAGTGTTGGCTGCGAAAAGGAGGCTACAAATAACTAAACAAAAACTAAATGCTGGAGCAACGAAAGCTTGTTAACGTAAATTTGACACCTAACATACGCCTACATTAAAAAAAGGCTAAAATAAGAAAAAGGGCAGCAAAGAACAGCAGTACGTCACACCAAAAGGCAACAGCCCAACAAAGCCCATTAAGTATTGCACCCAGATTTTTAAGAATTATGAACAAATATGGTATCGTCATTAAAATATAAACTAAATATAAGTTTGAAATGAAGATCCGTTCGCTCCACCTACAATAGGCTCAAAGCCTGTTTCCTAGTAATAATAATGAACTTATTGCCTGCCACTCTTGTTTTTCCAGTTTTTATTGTCCTGATGTCTCAGCAGACTTAATTTGCTAGCAGTGATGCGTATTGTTCCCATGGTTACGTGGAATGCCACGTGTATATTCTGTGTCTAAAAACCTTGTTCATCTTATTCTGCAGCTATTACTTAGCTTTGAGTATTTTTTTTTATAATAAGAATTTTCTATTTTCTGGTTTTATATAGGACACGACTTGTTTATGCATACATTTGTTAAAAACGCATACATTTGTTTAAACGCAATTGTTTAAATGCACACATCTGTTTAAAACGTCATTACCATTTTCTATCAGTGATTATCATTTCTATCAGTCATTATCATTTCTATACCGTGTGAACTTCCGTGTCTTTTTGTTATTTCAAGTTTCATAGATGGTCAAGTGATTTGAGCATCAACACAGCCTTTTGGGTTGGTGACAAGGAAGCTAACCAGAAGGCTGTGTTTGCTCGCTTTGATCTAGGCTCCCGGGGAACCATCAGTCATAATGCTCGGCTCGCGCCTCACTCTCGGATTTCAATTTATTTGCCTTCTACTTTACTGTTGCCTGCAGGCAGACCATGTGACGTGGAGTTACATATTTGTAGTGGTAGATTTAAGGCAGAAAGCCCAGGTAAGCATGCCCTGAACGGCCCCATATCGTCTCTAAAAACCTGACCATTGTCTCAAAGTGGCACTACCACCGATTGAAAAGCGAACGAAAATACGATGGCACCATCTAGCGGCAATGATATTGTTAATCTTTACCGCTTGCTTCCAGGTGCACGTGGACGTACCAAATGTTCACTGAATAATTAAAGTGGCGCCATCACCGATTGAAAAACGACCAAAAATATCATGGCGT
This sequence comes from Lithobius niger, assembly GCA_023313725.1. NCBI lineage: Eukaryota > Metazoa > Arthropoda > Chilopoda > Lithobiomorpha > Lithobiidae > Lithobius > Lithobius niger. The sequence continues at coordinate 25,722 of JAHWFP010060817.1, read as the reverse complement.
CATCTAACAGCAGTGATATTGGCAACCTTTACAGCTTACTCGCAGGTTTTCACTCAATAAGTAAGGAGGTCGTGGCTTGTTTGTTTCTTTAAAAGAAAATGCCGTTGTGCATTCCTTCGCTTGGTGCAAGAAGTGCTAGATAATACTATATAGCGCTAATGTTGCCAGAGTCTGCCTACTTTCAATCGGTGATAGTGCCACTTTAATGGCAGGTATAGCCATCACGTTTTGAACGAAACAAAGCCGTAAGATTTTCGGTCTGTTTTAAAATCCTCTCACAGCTTTTCATTATTTCGAAGGTGATTTTTCACAAAATTCTCTTTAAACAAGGCTCCTAGGCTTATTATGTCACGTCTTCGGTTTCGTTTTGAGACAACTAGAAACACGATACCACTGAGTTGGCCGGATGTAGCGTCAGCCATCTAAAAACTCAACAAGCTTGTGGCTATTACCTTCTTTATGGCAGAGAGAAACCAGTTGAAGCATTCTCTTTACTGCTGAGACGTTAGGAAAGAAGAAGGCACTTGTGAGTCGGCCGTTTCCTGTCGGTCTCAACGAGGCACCTGCTCCATCTTCCCTTTTTTTTTCCGTTCTTTCTTTTATTTCTCAGTTCTTTAACGACGACCAGAAGCTAAATGGGGGTCTTAAGGACTATTTCTGAACGCGGGGGCGAGGAGTCCAGAGAGAAAAATTATTCGCAGAAAGACGATGATGCTAAAATTAGAAGTGGAATCGCTGCACCATCTCGATTCCTCATTTCGGAACACTATTTTTAATTATCCATCCGCCTTGCAGAGGATGGTGTTATGGGTTTCGTCTGGCGGCCCTCGTAATTTCCAGAAGTGTTAACTTGCTCGATGACTGAGTGCGCTGCAAATTTGTATACCTATATACCTACCGGTTAGAGCAGGACTATAATAAAGATGCACGATGGGTGAACATGGAAATGCAGAGTTTTGGTGAACAGCCATTCATTTTTACTGATTAAAATTCGTGGAGCGATCCTAGCGGGAAGAAAACAGTATTACCTCTTGTTATTTTTTTCTCTAACCTTTATTTTGCCTTTCACTGGACCACCTTCAACCGAATATGACACTACGATAGACAACAATACAAAATATAGAAAAATGTTAACTGAACAAAAAGCATTAATGCTCGTATCCCCATACTCATATCTGGGAAGGTATAGAAATCAAAACGGATTAGAGTTCACTCGAACGCAACGAACTATAATTTGAACTCCAATTCCAGGGAACAAGGACTGTTTTTACTCAATGGGTATGTCATAAAGTGAACGCAGTTCGTGTTTAAAATGTTTAATGTTTGTATGTGCGTGTGTGTGCGCATAATTTGTGTAGGCTATTATACTGGTCTTTTTTTTTTATATTTGTCTGTGTTTATTGTTTGATATTTTAAGTCTGTTTCGTGTGAGTGGCTATATGTGTATTTTGTGTGCATTTATAGTTTGTGAAACAAGCAGGGCAGTTTTTTTTGCCTATGTTTGTGTTTGAAGGTTTCTGCTTTATTTCTAGTTCGTGTGAATAAGTACGTGTTCATTTTATGTATGTATTTTTAATCTTTAAGCGATTTGCTGTGTATGACGTCGGTATTTATTTGACTGTTTACAGGTTTTACGCTGTCGCGGCCATGTAAAATCATGTTTTATTTTTTTATATTTTCGTTTTCGTTACCATTTACAATTGGCATACCTTCTAGAATGTCATCTTATGCCTTAAGCATGCCTGTACTATACATATGTCTTTTGTCTGGCGTGTAACGTTTTTTCCCTTAACAAATAGGACTATTTCCAACTGCTCCAAAGAAAGATCGATGAATTTTGAGAGCAGTAACGTAAGACAGAAGAGACCATAGGGGGAGGGGGGGATCGGAGGGGGTGGGGGGGTGTTGAGAGGAAGCCCATGCCCCTGACCTTAGAAAAATGCTCTTTTCATTAATTTTATTAACACAATCAAATAAAATGTTCAGCGTGTATGATACCTTTTGATATCATCAATTCAGCTTTGTGTGGCCTAAATCGTGTTCACTTAAAAATTCTATGCCTGTGCACGTTGAGGGACAAGACTGCTTCTGATTCTCTAAGAAAATTGTTTCCCAGGCAATCAGGTTGAAAGAAGACAAGCTTTCTTCGATTTTCTGTCCGTCTCTCGTTTTTAGTGTTCCAACCTGTAGGCATATTTTTTTTTTCGCTTTTATCTTTATATGTGTTCTTTTTTTTTTCCCGTTTGATGTCTGTCAAGTGACCCTTGATTGTCCTGACGGGAACAAGAAAATCCTTCCCGCAGGGCCAAGTGACTTCATTCACCAACAAAAGCTAGATCGAGTTTCGGTTTTGGTCCGTTCCACTTTTTTCCCCCCTTTATTCTTTAAACCTAAAGCAAACCAAAGTATTGATCCAAGTTAGGAATTTTCTTAAAGCTTGCTATATGTTTCACTGAATTAGTGACGGAGTAACAAAGCACAAAAACCAAACAGTGCTACAATATAAAAGACTAACGACATTTCGAAAACTACAATTTTCGTGATTAGGATTATGAATTAAAAAACCTAAAACATGGCAAAGGCCTCTAAGTCATCCTATGTTTAAAGCATATTAAAGTACAAAAGGCCAAAAACCTTTTGGGAAGATAAATCTCTCCTATTAGAGGAGAAAAGGTGGTTTTTGGCATTTTGTTCTTTAGTTTGCTTTAAACATAGGATGATTTAGCAGCCTTTACCATGTTTTAGATTTTATTTCGTAAACCTGATGACGAAAATTGCACTTTTTTGAAAAGTCATTCGTCTTTTATATTATAGCATTGCTTGTTTTTTTTTTCTTTTATAATCACTGAATTACTGAAACATACACAGACACACACCATAAAAGGGGCGTGATCTATGTTTAACTTTCGTCATTTTCGTTCAAAATTTTCAGAGTATTTTAAACGTTTTTATTGCTTCTCTGACAAAGGCGCACGTTTTTATCCTTACAAACCATTTGCTTCAAAAATAAAGAAATAAGGATAAATAACAAGGTGTTAAAAGGACATACCTTCTCACTATATTCGAGCATCCCGCGCAAAATAGCTTTTGGAACATTTACGTAGGTTAGAATGAATGTCGCCAGAACCCGTTTCTCAGGAGGAAAAAATAGGAAAATGAATGCGGCCTTTGCAACATTTGCACACGTCTGAAGTAATGTTGCAAAACTGAGCCATACTGGAAAGCCGACCGGGAGGAATGAACCTTTAAGGAACAACAACGTAAACATCATTATAGACTGATCTTGAGTGCTCCTTGTATTCTCAATGCCAGGGTTGATAATATGGTTGGGGTGGGGTGAGACTGACACCTCCCTTCCCTCCTCCCCCCCCCCCCCAACCAAACGTTTGCAACATCGGGAAAATGTACCTCAGTCCGAAAAAACGGGAGGTGGGATGGAAGTGCGAAATAACGCCGTTAATTAGCCAATTAAAAAAGAACATACATTTTTCAGAAAAAATGGGGTTACAGTCGAAAATTTCAGCCTCATTCCCCCCTCTTCCCGAAATATTTTGTCTTCGATACACCCCTGCACAAGGCCAGTCTTCTACGCTAACGTTTGCTTCGTTAAATAAATCAAGGTTTTGTAGCAACCTGCATGTGGTAATAAAAGCATTATGTAAAAGTATCTACAGTCTCAAAAAAACAAGCTGGAGAATCTTTACACGTATTAGTGCGACACTGATGGCTTACATGTCTTTTTCTAATATCTGTTCCTTTAGGGCTTTAAGTTTTTTAAGGCTTACATCCGTATTTTATACGCTTAAGCATTTTTTAATACTAATTTCTGTTATTTTGACAACAAATAAGAATATTGCAATCACCTTAAAATAACTGTTGTCATGCACATCGAGCTAAAACAAGCCATGAAATTTGGTACATCAGCCATTCTTAGCTTACAAATCGAACTAGATATAGAACCCCTTCCCGCGCCCCCACCACACTCACCTCTATGAGGTCATTGGACAACAAATTCTTGCTGATCGTGCTAAAACATGAATTGGTACACAACTCATTATTAGCAGTACAAATCGAACCATCCTTAAGTCAAAAGAGTCGCTAATATTCAGCCTTAAAAAAAGATTAATGCACGGTGGTGACGTCACGCTAATACATCCCCATGCTAAAAGTGTAGTCGTTATATACGGTTAATCTGAAAACCCACATACGTCACAGTGGGTTAATTTTG
>JAHWFP010060817.1:7721-21094 GCA_023313725.1 Lithobius niger | reverse complement strand
CACAATCAAATAAAATGTTCAGCGTGTATGATACCTTTTGATATCATCAATTCACCTTTGTGTGGCCTAAATCGTGTTCACTTAAAAATTCTATGCCTGTGCACGTTGAGGGACAAGACTGCTTCTGATTCTCTAAGAAAATTGTTTCCCAGACAATCAGGTTAAAAGAAGACAAGCTTTCTTCGATTTTCTGTCCGTCTCTCGTTTTTAGTGTTCCAACCTGTAGGCATATTTTTTTTTCGCTTTTATCTTTATATGTGTTCTTTTTTTCCGTTTGATGTCTGTCAAGTGACCCTTGATTGTCCTGACGGGAACAAGAAAATCCTTCCCGCAGGGGCCAAGTGACTTCATTCACCAACAAAAGCTAGATCGAGTTTCGATTTTGGTCCTTTCCACGTCCCCCCCCCCCCCTTTATTCTTTAAACCTAAAGCAAACCAAAGTATTGATCCAAGTTAGGAATTTTTTTAAAGCTTACTGTATGTTTCACTGAATTAGTGACGGAGTAACAAAGCACAAAAACCAAACAGTGCTACAATATAAAAGACTAACGACATTTCGAAAACTACAATTTTCGTGATCAGGATTATGAATTAAAAAATCTAAAACATGGCAAAGGCCTCTAAGTCATCATATGTTTAAAGCATATTAAAGTACAACAGGCCAAAAACCTTTTGGGAGGATAAATCTCTCCTATTAGAGGAGAAAAGGTGTTTTTTGGCATTTTGTTCTTTAGTTTGCTTTAAACATAGGATGATTTAGCAGCCTTTACCATGTTTTAGATTTTATTTCGTAAACCTGATGACGAAAATCGCACTTTTTTGAAAAGTCATTCGTCTTTTATATTATAGCATTGCTTGTTTTTTTTTTCTTTTATAATCACTGAATTACTGAAACATACACAGACACACACCATAAAAGGGGCGTGATCTATGTTTAACTTTCGTCATTTTCCTTCAAAATTTTCAGAGTATTTTAAACGTTTTTATTGCTTCTCTGATGAAGGCGCATATTTTTATCCTTACAAACCATTTGCTTCAAAAATCAAGCAATAAGGATAAATAACAAGGTGTTAAAAGGACATACCTTCTCACTATATTCGAGCATCCTGCGCAAAATAGCTTTTGGAACATTTACGTAGGTTAGAGTGAATGTCGCCAGAACCGTTTCTCAGGAGGAAAAAATAGGAAAATGAATGCCTTTGCAACATTTACACACGTCTGAAATAATGTTGCAAAACTGAGCCATACAGGAAAGCCAACTGGGAGGAATGAACCTTTAAGGAGCAACAACGTAAACATCATTACAGACTGATCTTGAGTGCTCCTTGTATTCTCAATGTCAGAGTTGATAATATGGTTGGGGTGGGGTGAGACTGACCTCTCCCTTCCCCCCTCCCCCCCCCCCAACCAAACGTTTGCAGCATCGGGAAAATGACCCTCAGTCCGAAAAACGGGAAGTGGGATGGAAGTGCGAAATAACACCGGGTAATTAGCGAATTTAAAAAACGTACATTTTCAGAAAAAATGGGGTTACAGTCGGAAATTTCAGCCTCATTTCCCCCTCCCCCCGAAATATTTTGTCTTCGATACGCCCCTGCACAAGCCCAGTCTTCTACGCTAACGTTTGCTTCGTTTAAAAAATCACGGTTTTGTAGCAACCTGCATGTGGTAATAAAAGCATCATGTAAAAGTATCTACAGAGTATCACAAAACAAGCTGCAGAATCTTTACACCTATTAGTGTGACACCACGTATTAGTGCGACACTGATGGCTTACATGTCTTTTTCTTACATCTGTTCCTTTAGAGCTTTAAGTGTTTTAAGGCTTACATCCGTATTTTATACGCTTAAGCGTTTTTTAATACTAATATCTGTTATTTTGACAATAAATAAGAATATTGCAATCACCTTAAAATAACTGTTGTCATGCACATCGAGCTAAAACAAGCCATGAATTTGGTACAGCAGTCAGTCATTCTTAGCTTACAAATCGAACTAGATGTAGAACCCCTTCCCGCGCCCCCACCACACCCACCTCTATGAGGTCATTGGACAACAAATTCTTGCTGATCGTGCTAAAACATGAATTGGTACACAACTCATTATTAGCAGTACAAATCGAACCATCCTTAAGTCAACAGAGTCGCTAATATTCAGCCTTAAAAAAGATTAATGCACGGTGGTGACGTCACGCTAATACATCCCCATGCTAAAAGTGTAGTCGTTATATACGGTTAATCTGAAAACCCACATACGTCACAGTGGGTTAATTTTGTTAACCCACACTTTTTTTGATAACCCACACTTTTTTGATAATCTAACACTTTTACGCGGGTCTACACAACCCCTGCTCCACCATGTGACATATGACCCGACTTTGTAAAATTACCGTGCACAACAAAAATGTAACCAGCATAAACAGGCACATTTACAACCTGCGACATTTTTCTTTCTAGCCTAACACGGAAAAAAAAAAGCACTCGCGTACTATGCTAGACCCCCACCCACGGAGGAATGGCCCAACCGGCAACCTTTCGTTCCGACGGTACGACAACTAGGCTACTGACACTTCCTAAACACACCTTAAAACCTACGAGACTCAAGAGAATAGCGAATTTTATATGCTCATCTTATTTAAACTATTAAAGTAGAAAAAAATACAGTTTTACCTTAAACACAAACATCGGCATTACGCAGCGTCTCTCCCCTTCGGTCGGCCTTCATACACAGGAAGCTTCCAACCCCGTTTCTAAACCGGAACTTCCGTTCACGAATTTACGTAAGTCGCATGTAGAAAATCTTAAATTCTTGAAACAAGTCTTTAAAAAACTCTAATAACACGATAAATTAGCTCGACGTCACACCTTAGCATTAAAATACATATCCGTGAGTTCTTGTTGATTTAACGGCTATAATTGCTCTTCAGCTCGAAACGGCTAGTCCACTATTACGGGGGTGAAGGGAAAAACTCGTGGGCTTTGCCCACTCGTGTCCCCCCCCCGCTCTATACTGGACTAGCCGTTTCTTGCTCCAGCAATGCAGCCATTAAATTATAGCCGTTAAATCGATAAGGACTCACGGACATCTACTACTTAAACCACGGCTGTGACGTCACGCTACCTCAACGCCACGCTAAATTTCCGTAGGTTAAATCCCGTTAACCAACACCGGAAGTGTGCGTCATCACAAAAAGTGTGGGTTATCAAATTACCCCACACTTTTGCCAATAACCCACACTTTTGACACTTCCGGATCACGCGACCGGGAACGCACACACCAACAACCAAATACAGCATGCAAAAAAAAAAAAGTGACGCAATAAAAACGTACAAAACTAATTACTTAAAAGGAAAGAAATCTATATCCCTACAGACTCTCAAATGTCTGGTCCATATCACAGGCTAACACACCCCACGGAACTTATAGGGTTATCACCCCGCGTTAATCCCCCCCCCCCCCACCACCACCTCCCTCCACAAACTAAAATGGAATGACCTTCAATCATACCGATACCCTATTACCGTATTTTTTAAACAATTCTCAAACTACAAACGCACAAAATGAATTACATACATTCAAAGAATGTCCCAGCAATGTCACTTTATCCCTGCTGTGTCACATATCGAATTATTCGCTCCAAACACGATAAACACTTCGATAAACACAATCAAGCTCCAAGCTTGCCACCCGACGCTTAGACTGTCTAACTCGCACCCCCTCCCTCCACAAAGGTTGAGCGAAAGGACTCGTCCGCCTATCACACACTTCCCCCTCCGCAAACTAAAACAGTATGACCTCTTGAAACAATTTTCACAAAACACAAACACGTTTTAATTAAATACGATTTAGCTTGACGTCCCAACCGTGATATAAATGTGTTATTGGTGACAAACTCACGGATGTCGATTTTTAACCCACGGCTGCGACGATTTGTCCAGCGAGACTATGCAAATGTAGTGAAGCTGGACAAATCCTCGCATCCGTCGGTTAAAAATCTATATCCGTGAGTTTGTCACCAATAACTATTACTTAGTGGGGTCATGGGTTCTTACAAAGCATCTGAAGGTATTGAGTTGAGAATAGGGATGGGTCGGTTTCGGTTTTTATGCCCACAAAACCTCGGTTTCGGTATCGGTTTTTGCCACCATTCTCCCCTACCAGCTATTTTTCTAGTTTCTTTTTCTTGTAACAGAAGTATTACTAGCTTCTAACTCCTGCTTTCACTTTCAGCAGCGTCATAGACCATGGTCCTAGATGTGGCACCATTTTCCTCTGCTATGATTTAATGATTTCGGAGCTTTGTTGTCATTTATACTTGGAAAATGCTAATTATTATTTTTTTTATTAGAAAATCAAATCAATTTTTTATTTTTCGAACACCGTACGAAAAACCGACACAAAATCCAAATCGGTTTCGGTTTCGGTTTTCAGTAAAAACCGAAAATTCTGTTTCGGTTTCGGTTACCGACCATCCCTAGTTGAGAATATTAAAGATCCCCTACTACAGTTTGTTCCACATTATGTTTGCAGGAAACCGAGTGTATGATGCCACGTTTCCTTCCAAGCGAGTGCAAAAATACGTACATATCCTAGTGGTAGACTAACAGTAACTGTGTAGAGTCTACAAGTGTGATATCCACATGTTTTTGCACTCGTGGTGCAGGGAAACGTGGCGTACAGTCAGTTTTCTGCAAACATAATGTGGAACAAATGTAGTTCCGTTGGCAGGCTATCTCATCAGTGTAGCCTGCCACGCTGTTATCCACCGATAATCCATCTGTTGTTTGTCATATCACCTTTCATCATTACGGCTGTGCACTCACTTGATCATTAAGAAGGAAGCATCATTAGTCGACAAGAGGACCTGTTCCTGGAACGTCATTATTTCAGTTCTAATGCGAAATTAGAGAAGATTTATTATTGAAATATGAATCCCTACCAACCTCCTTCGCCCAACCAACCATCCAATCCTTTACTCAAATGGAACCCAAATGAATCCAACAGACGAAGTGGTGCAAGCCAGAAAAGGACATTCATGGGTTCATCGAGCGATTAGTTCTGGTAAGCAAACAGCAATACCTTGCACGATCCTCGTAATTCACGACTGACGAAAATTAATTGCAACGAGAAACTCGTAGAAAGCGCAATTTACGCGAGGATGGAACGTAATTAGGAACTAAAACGGAAGCATCTACCAACTAAACGAGAGGCAGACGCCGCAGACCGACCGAAGAAATATATGTATTTAGAAAGTCGCCGGACCTCCGTTGAAAGGCCTGATCGGTGTGGTTCTATATTAGCTTCTCGTGCTGGGCTCGTATCGAGGCGTCGGACGAAAGTCTAATGTAAGTCTAATATAAGGGCGGTTGCAGACGAACCACAAAACGCGCCACAATCGCAGACGCAATCTTTAGTATTTGTGGTGCGTTTGTGGCGTAAAAATCGCAATCGGTGGCAGGTCAGGTAGAAACCATAGGAATGCACTGGGGCTTTCACACACAGTGGCGCGCTTCTGCGTCTGTTGGTAGAAGGCCTCCAAATCGCCTGCAAGTGCCCCATACTCGGCACTTTCTGCGTCACGTTGCGACTTCAGTGCCACACATCCTCTTGAGTGATCGGTTGGCTCGTTATGCTAAACACCTCAGCTGGCTTTGTTTGCGATGTCTGCTCTCGATTGGGGTCGGAATCGCCGGGAAGCGCGGTGAAACGGCCAAATTGCACGTTTGTTGTCTGAAAGGTGCCATCATAGGAGTTGATTGTGTTTGGATGGATAAGCAACTCCCAGCTCAAATGCATAGCCGAAGTGCGTTGTTTTCGATGGCAAGCGTGACTCACGAATGTACCCAGAATGCAAAGCGCGTTTGCTACTTCCGCGGGGCATCGGACGAGCGTCTAACTGGAAAATCGTCTAATGGGATAACTGTCTAATATTTGCATAAATAAAAAATCTGGAAAATCGTCTAAACGGAATATCGTATAATGGATAAACGTCTAACTGGATCAATGTCTAACTGCAGTTTATGATGTTATATGTATAGCCGTAGCGAACGCGGTAGCGCGAGCGAGGCAGGGACATTAGACGATAATCCATTATACGAATTTCCAGTTAGACGGTTTTCCATTATACGAATTTCCTGTTAGACGATTTTCCGTTATACTGTTATACGGTATACGTTCTTCCAATTATGCGATTTTCCAGTTAGACGATTATCCCTCGCCCCTACTTCCGCCAGACCAAGCCGCCATGAGGTATTCGCGGTTGATCCGCTCGTAGACGAATGGAATTCCACCGAATTTTCTGTGAAATACGCCCTGTACTACGTTGTTTATGATGTATCAAACGTAGGTAAGATAAGAGACTGTTATATTGCCAGGCGTAGGTGCCAATGTGTTTTGTAACAAAGTCTGACAGTCGAACGAAACCTTAACGCCGATTGTTGGGGGAGTAAATATCGTATTTTTGGAACACACGAGACGGGGTGCTTATGAATGCATGATATTTGCAAGAAAGCCGGTGTAGCATGAGTCTCCTTCTTGTGACAACAGTAAGTTTAAACAAGTTAAAGTGTCGTAGCAGCAGGTAAATTGAAAAAAATTACTAAATCTAATTTAGTACCGTTATATCAGTTTAGTACTGCGTTATACTAGGCGTCGACTGCTTTCTCCGCCATGTTGAAAAATGGTTTAGAGAGATTAAACCTAGTGCGTTGGGTGTAAATTTCCGATCACGCGGCCGCGAGTGCCGATTGGCGTGGCGGTACGGCCTTTGACGCCGCGCTCTTAAACTTCCGGTTTAGTCAAGTTGCTTATCCATCCAAACACAATCAACTCCTATGGTGCCATCGATTCAGACGTGCTAGTAATGTCGTTTTTGCAGCGATTGCCATGCGTTTTGTGGTCCGTCTGCACCCGCCCTAAATGTAAAATCGTCTAATGGGTTAATTGTCTAATATCTTCTCAAATAAAAAATCTCGAAAATCATCTAAACGGAATATTATCTAACTATAATGGATACTCGTCTAACTGGACAATAAAATAAGCTGCCGTTTCTGATGTTATATTATATACATAGCTGCAGTGAGCGCGTTAGACTTTCCATTATACGAATTTCGTGTTAGACGATTTTCCGTTATATTGGTATACTGTATACGTTCTTCCAATTATGCGATTTTCCAGTTAGACGATTATCCCTCGCCCCCTCGTAACATTCTTTCTGTCTTCTAGTGGGGGGGGGGGGGGGGGGAGGGGTAGGAAGACGCAGAGGGGCGATTCACCCCCAACTCTTCCACTCCACCACAGCTTTTGAAGGCTTAGTCGGCCAATTTTGGTAAAATAATATGTGAAAAATGTGAAAAATACAAGTGTTGGTGTGAAAAAAAGACAAAACGCACAACCGAAGTAAAACAATCAAATTATCTGCCCTATTTTGGGCCCAGAATTACGTAGGCATGCCTGTGGTTAGAACACACAAAAGAAATTTGGTTGGTTTACGGGCCGAGTCGCTTTGAAGCGCTTTCACTCTCTTGACTGAAATCACAGGGAAATTACAATGGTTACTGGAAAAGAAAAATGTTTATTAAAGAAATGTGAAACTGGTGATATATGAAAACGAAGAAATAGTGATACGAAAATGAAAGTAGGTATACGTGAAAAATGTGAAAAAATAAAAAGCAGGTATCTGAAAAATGTGAAAAAAAAATAAAAAATGGGAATGTGAAAAAATGCTTATATGGCTGGTAGTCCCGGCAGCACCCCTGCAGTGATATCGTTAACCTTGACCGTTTGTCCCCAGGCGCACGTCGATGCACCAATTTTACATTCAATAATTAAGGAGGCACGTGCCTTGTTTGTTGTGTAAAAAGAAATTTCTTTGCGCATTCCTTCGTTTATTGAAATCAAGTGCTACTTAGAACTAAATAATGGTAGACGGCGCTAGATGCTCCAATTTGTCATTCGGCGAATATGTATCTATAAGAAAACGCGTCTCCCATTGAGAAAGCGCAGGAAATTTGTGGAGGAAATTCTTGCATCTGCTGCGCATAGTTCGTCCAAATCGGTAATATGACCACAACGTGAACCCCAAATACCAAGGTCAACGGTAGCACAATGGTATCTTCGAACTTGGTATTTGGAGTTCACGTTATGCTCGTCCTCCACACATTCGTCTGTAATCCCGGGTCGCCTGGGGTCTTCTGCCTTTACACACAGATCGTATTGCAAGAAATTTTGTTGACCACGCCTTAATGGACTTATCATTTTGAGGTTCCTTTCGTTACTTCGTTCGGAAACTTCGTTGTACTGTGATTAGTGAACTGGTCTCGACTAGTTACACCACACATTGTGCTTTCTCAATGGGAGACGCCATTTTCTTGATGACGTCATATTGAAGCGCTGTCTGTCCGTGTTTTGTTAACGGCGCTGCAAAGATTGAACGACTATAGAGAAGATGGTTCACAAGGGTTTCTGAACGGATTGTTTTTCGGAGAATAAGCTTTACTATGGTCCTACTAAATATAGTTTATCTTTGTTATTGAAGTGCAGTTACTTCCGTGTTTTGCTAACGGTGCTACAATTCATAAACTTTGAGTGTTTTTCTGCCTTTCACTGCAAACCGTATGATTTTACTCCTTTTTTTAGGGGGTTATTAAATTTTGTTATCAGGTACTTATTTTGTGCATACCCGGTATTCTAACTTGCGAGGCGAATCTACATAATTAAAATCATATGATGTGCGTGCGTGCGTGTTTGTACCTCTACTCCTCCGGAACCAAAGCACCTGGAAAGATGGGAGTATAGGACCAAACGAAAGATAATTAAATTTCGCTTTTAATAGGCCTATTTTCATCGCTGTAACTTGATATTATCACCCTCAAATAAGCGAAAGAACCTGAAAAAGTAACGTCAAAGTTTTTTTTAACCCTCATGATGTTTGTTCATGAAAACCTCCTCGAGCGAAGAGAGAGAGAGCTGGAAAAGGATGCACGAATGGCGTATTTTGCAACACACCCCATATACATCTTAAAATTGGTTTTGTATTAACCAATGAATTGATAAATTGATGCATGGAAAAATCAAAACAATTGATTTGGTTTTAAAACGGTGTCAAACATTCGTGTTTCTGAAGCACGAAGGCGCGTGGATTGAAAGAGCAAAGCGAGCGATTTCCACGTAAAGTAAACCTTTGCAATGTGTGTCTCGCTTTGCTCTATCAATCTTTCATCTCTCACCTTCGTAGGAGATTACAACTGACGTTCTGCAGATGTTTCTCCAAGTAAGGGATAATCAGAAAGTGAAGTGATAAGACGCCCATGGAAAAATCTGTACTGAGCAGGACGTAAAGAACAATATTCTTAATAAAGATAAACAAGAAGACCCATATAAAGTGTATACTAACACAAATTACAAGTGATGTGTGGTTCTTGGTGGTTACATTAATTCAGTCACGTTTCTGAGGAAATGTTTGCGCTGATTGAGTGAGCAAAGCGAACGAAAATCAGCGTTTGTCATCAGAACAGCGCTTTTCTGATAAATTGCTTGATCTTTTTGCTTGCCTCCTTGGACGTAAAAAAATATTGACCTTCTCTCGAGATAACCGATATCGCATTCTACACTCTTATAATTTGCTTGATCGTTTTTTATGTGAAAGGTCTGTCTGTATCATAAGTGTTACGGCAAGAAATCTCCTCGAGCGTAGCGAGACGACGCGGAATGAGCGAGCGAAGCGAACGACTCCTCTAGTTATTATTATAGTAAATCTACATCATTAAGGACGTATGATGTGCGTGTGTGTTTGTGTGTTTGTACCTCTACTCCTGCGGAACCAAAGCACCTATAAAGATGGGATAGGACCAAACGAAAGCTAATTAAATTGCGCACAGAATAGGCCTATTTTCATCGCTGTAACTTGATATTATGACCCTCAAAAACGCGAAAAACCCTGAAAAAATAACGTCAAAGTTTTTTTTTAACCCTCTTCATGTTTGTTCAAGCCGTCGTAGTTTGTTCAGCAAAACCTCCTCGAGCAAAGAGAGATGATCTGGAAAGGGATGCACGGACGACGTATTTTGCAACACACCACATACACATTTTAAAATGGTTTTTTGTACTAACTGACTGAGTCGATGCAGGGAAAAATCAAAACAATAGATTTGGTTTTAAAACGGTGTCAAACATTCGTGTTTCTGAAGCACGGAGGTGCGTGGATTGAACGAGCAAAGCGAGCATTTTCACGTAAAGTAAATTTTTTCAATGTATGTCTCGCTTTGCTCCATCAATCTTTCATCTCTCACCTTCGCAGGACATAACATCTGACGTTTTGCAGATGTTTTGCCAAGTGAGGGATCATCAGAAATTGAAGTGATAAGACGCCCATGGAAAAATCTGTACTAAGCGGGACGTAAAGAACAATATTCTTAAAATAAGTAAAACAAGAAAACCCATAGTCCATTAAAATTAGGTAAAAAACGGGCCAATAAAGGAATTAATTAGAAACAAGCCACAAATTTGTGGGCTGGTCTCGGGTGGCATGCTAAACAACATACTAAAGTCCCCTACAATCCAACCAGTGCGTTGTCCGCCTTCTTGGAAACATCACGTCCGAAAACGGTTTTTTTAATATATCTCGGTAACGGTTGCTCGGGCATGAAAATATGTTCTGACCAAAAATGTACAACACAAGTCACAACGTTTTTCACGAAACTATAGCAATAACGTACTTTCCAATATTTTGCAGTTACAAACAAATTTTAAATTGAGGCCAGTAAGGGGGACCGCCAATGTCGGTGGGCCCAGAGGCGGCTGCCTCCTCTGCCTCACGGTAGTTACGCCACTGCGAAAACTGCAAGGACTATCCGAACCAAACTTTGCATACAGTAGCACTGGTATTAGCACTGCCGGAGTTCGTTTGCGCACGACAATTTCAGAAAATTGGACAGGAGGAGGAGGCGGAGCGACTGACAATATCAAAATGTTACAATGCTACAACATGTAACAATAGGGTAACAATAGGCGAGGCGCACAATATGGGATTATAGCTCACTCGAACAAGATGCAACAATGGTTGGGTGCCGGGAAACTAACATTGTCATTGTTTGAGCTAGCTAAGTTGGCGAATGTTTTGGTGTGTTGAGATCACTCCTTTGAGGGGCGGAAACAGTCGGAACTTGGCGGCCCCTTTTACCAGTTTTGGTTTTTGATGTGATATCAGTCCTTTTTTTTTAAAATTGTGTATTAGACTCAACTCCACTACCGTGCAGATGTGTAATAAAGTGGCACGTCAACAAGAAATTGGTTTTCAACAATTTGCTATTACCTTTTGCCTATAGGTCGAACCATTCTCAATTGGTCACCTCTTTATAGGTTTTTGGTTTGGTTTTAATTTTGTTGTAATTTGTTTTATTTCGTTAGTTTTGGTGTGTTGATATCACTCCTTTAAAAGGCCGAACCACTCTCAACTTGGTAGCCTCTTCACCAGTTTTTGGCTTTGATTATTTTGCTTTGTTTTTCGAGTTGGTTTATTTTTCGTGAATTGGACGTGAATACAATTTCTTTGGCAACGTTGTTTAGATTTATCGTGCTACACTAGTGTGTGTCTAGGCACGCACATCAGTACACATCCCAGAACTGGGGGGGGGGGGGCTGGGGTTTTCATCCCAGAACTTCGTTTGGGGAGGTGCTTTTCCTTGCCAGGACTGCCTTCGGCTTTCTTGGGGGAGCTGGTTGCTTTGTGCATTGCTCTTGATGAAGGACTTGATCTTGGTTTCCCTGCTTTTGCTGTGTTTTCGGACTCAGCGGCCGGGATTGCGTTCTTGAGGCGAACGTTTGCCACCCTGCGCGTAGAGCATCCTATTGCTGTTGAGATTGGCAGGAAGTTGTGGGCAGCCCTGCGAAGGGGAGTGGAGGTCTCCATCCAGTGGGTGCCTGGTCATTCTGCTGAGTTTGGCAACGAGGTTGCGGACGGATTGGCAAAGGAGGGTTGCAATGGTGGTGTGAATGTTGTGTGTTTCCCTGTTGTGCCACGGGACTTGCGACCGGTGCTTCGCTCTCTGTCGCAGCAGGCATGGCAGGTTGCTTGGGAAGGTGGGCGCACTGGTCGACACCTTTTTGAGGTGCATCCGTTCGTGTCGTCACCTCTCTTTCTGGAGAAGATTTCGTGGAAGGATGCACAGCTTTTCACCAGGTTACGCACGGGCCATATTCTACTGCGGTCACACATGTTCCGGCTGGGGTGGTGTGATGATCCAATTTGTGCTTGTGGGTCAGGGGAGGAGACTGTGTCTCACTTTCTCTTTTCCTGCCCGCTGTGGGCTAGGTTTCGGACGCATGCCGTTTTCGGCCCTGGATGGTCTCTCGGTAAAGCTCTTGGGTTGGTTGCTCGTGGGAAAGGGTTTCGGGATGCGGTAAGGGGTGTAGTTGTTTTTTGTGACCGAACTGGTCGTTTTGGCGGCGGGGGAGGCTAGTGTTGCTTGTTGCACCGTGTGGTGAGAGACGGTTGCTGGCGTGTGGTGGGGAGGTGAGTGAGTGGCAGTGTATGTCTCTGGATGTTTGTGTGTGTGTGTGTGTGTGGGTGTGTGTGGGTGTGTGTGTGTGTGTGCGGTAGTGGCAGAGAGGGCAGCATTGTTGTTAGGAATTAAGTTAATTTGTAAGGTAGAGTAGAGCGTAAGGGGTCATGCCCGTGTAAGCTCTCGTATAAATAAATCAAATCAAATCAGTACACATGTTGTCATTGTCCGAACTTTGGCTGTCCAATGAGAGACGATGCCGACAATACTAACAATGATTATAACAATATTTTCGTACTTACGCGCCCTCCCACGCCATCCTCGTTGCACCCCTAGGCTCCAAACCATAAAAGGTACGCAGTTCGTATCGTACAGCAGCCATTCGTCCAATTTCATAGCTGGAAGCCTTCCCGTTATCTCGGTATCGATGAAATTAACATGGGGATGAGCGAACTAGCTAGCTAGTAACTAGTAACACATTTACAACGTTATTGAGGGTAACATTTTGCATTGAAAGCAGCTTAGCTGGCATTCCTACACGAGTTAATTTTCGTCAGGTGGGTCATTGCTCTTGATTTCAACACAATTTAAACTTTTGTACCGCATTATTATTTTTTCCAAAGTACCTGAAATGTACCCAACTATGCTTCAAGATATAAGACACTGACGCTATGGCGCCGCGCTACAATGGTTTACAACCTCGACAATTGAATTCATGTGATGTTTGTTGTGATGATTGTTGCCTAACTTGACGCGACACACTAGCGTGTGTCTACATTATTGTTTTTTTCTACTATAATGTATCTTTATTAATGTCTGTCGTATTATTATTATTATCATCATTACTAGTTGTGCCCATGCGCATGCTGGGGG
>JAHWFP010060815.1:0-36146 GCA_023313725.1 Lithobius niger | reverse complement strand
TTGCTTCCTGAAAATGCTTCCTGAGCTCAAATGTAAGATAAAAAAAAACACCAGGCTGACATATCCTAAATGCGAACTAAAAATTCGCAAAATTCAAAATTCAAAATTCAGTCATGCTAAGAAGTTCATAGGTAAACTCACCTTGGCAATGTTGAATGCCAACGCTTGAAACTGCGGCAATAAACGTGGATCCTTGCTTCCTAACTTGAAAGAGATAGTTTGCTATCCTTCGTTGTTTATTTCCTGACGATGCATGCGAAACTGCACACGGTATAGTGTTAAAGATGACGAAACTATTATTTTGCTGGGTTGTTGGATACATAAAACGTTTTTATTTTCCACCAAACTGCCATGGTCAGCTGTTGTTTTCGGTTATAGCATGCGTTTTAACACGAATGCGTAACGGCGCAACAAATGCAACACTTGTGAGTTCGAATGGATTAAAGTGGCACTATCACCGCAGGCAGAATCTGGTAACATCTAACGGTATGTAGTACTATCTAGCATTTGCTAGCATCAAGCGAAGGAATGGACAACGTCATACCTTTTTACGATACAAACAAGCCACGAGGGGCGTAGGGTACTTCTTAATTATTGAGTATAAAATGTCTTACGTCCTCTTGCACCTGGTCGCAAGCTGTACAGGTTAACAATATCACTGCAGGGTATATTTTCGAACGGTTTTGAACCAGTGGCCACTTTAAATAAGCGAGACGTCAAACAAAGCTTTAAAAATGTTATTAAGGAATTTTCCTAACCTTTAAATCCTTTGGAGGTAATTTTAGGACAACTTTACGTTATGAAAATTCTTTTATCCATCGCCGACTACACAGGGATGAATGTTGAGCACTCGTCCGGATGTGGCCGCGACTCGCTTAGCTCAGCGTAGGGGCCACAATAATAAAAACTAATAGCTTAAAACAAAATGCGGATGCAAACCTAGTTACGTTGCCTTTTGGACTTATATGTCAGACTGCCTGAGGTGGGAATCGAACCCACGACCTCCGAAATCAAAGGCCGAGGTTCCAAGCCATACTGACACGGCCACCCACCTTGAGCCGTTGGATTTTCCGTCCTGTATAGCGTTACACCAGGACGCAAGGATTTACACCAGGTTAACACCAGGATTTACTAGGTTCGCTTACTGCAGGATTACCACACTTTCAATGCAGTTTTAATCTGGTTACGCCTTAATTTTTTACTTAAGATTCAGCATTAAACGTTAAATCACTTTATTTTAACAGGTATCAAACCATATTTAACCCACGTTTGCTGATCATTGTTCCACAGTTTGAATCTAAGGTTTTAATCTTGCTTTAACAAAGGTTTTACCCGCGTTAGATCACGTTTACGCAACGACTCACCTTTGCATTCTTGCAGCTAGAAGCTAGAAATCCTCTGAAATTCCAACATGGCGGCGATTTTAGCTATGTCGACTCGCAATGAAAACACTGAATAATGCGAGTTCGGAAGCGACTGGGAAAATTTCGTTAGGAGGAATTCTTTATCATATTGTCACGGATTATAAAACTTACAGCATTTACTCAAACGAGGTCGGATTTAGCTAATCCAGATACAGTTGTTACCATGGCAACGACAACTTTTCCATTGAGATTAAATTTCTTATGACGTTGACTGCGAGTTTACCTGACTTAACGCCAAGTTAATCCTGGTTACACCTCAATCGAACTCATGGTCCCAACGTTATATACAACATATGGTTAAACCATGGTAACCATAGTTTTGGAATCATAGTAAACCCACGATTCATTTTTGCTGGCAGGTAGGTGCCCACCAAGTTTTCGCCTTAAAAAGTAGTGATATCAGAACCTCATGATCGCCATCAAGTTTGTGATCCGAACTGAGGTCATTCAATCCAACTCTTAATCACCAAGGTTCAGTTAAATTTCAGTGATCAGATTTGGGACTAAACTTGGCGGCAGTCATTTTGGTTTTGTTATCTCAAATTTTTGTGGAGAAAACTTGATGGGTCACCTTACCCTTGTGTAGTTTTTGCGTGATATTTTGGTGGCTATCGGATATTCTTCAGATTATTAATGGTTGTGTATTTCTTATGAAAACCTAAATGTAAAACAAAGATCTAAACTTCGCCATGCACTTTTTACGATGAAAATTTGGTAGGTATTTTACCCTTGTGTGATATGGTATCACATTCAGGTAATTTGGTGGTTAAGACAACGACATGACAACGACAACTTGTTACGACAACGTAAATGCAAATTTTTATTATATTTTGTTACAGAAAAATAACTGTGGTCTCTTGGGACGGAGAGGGAAAATTTTTCTAGGAAATACCTAGGGTCTTTTATATGCCATAATCGACGAGCTCGATTGCTTTTTTTTATGATTGTGATAATGTTGCAATTAAAATACAACTAAACTGCATTGGCTGTTTTGGCTTTAACAGTGTTAACAATTTTAAAGAACTGGGCAGCTCAATTTTGATTCGGTTATCAGCAATGGTGGTGTTCCTAGCCAGAAGGGCCAGAAGTGCAACAGTTGGCGATTTACAGATTTTTCTTCCGGCACATACCTCCTTCTTGCCTGCATCGTGACACGAAAATAAAATTCAAATATTATTAATTCTTTCCTCGCTATAGCGTTTTTGCGATGGCTGACACTAGATGACGTTACCAACAACAAGCCATCTGAATGCAAGAGCCACTGGACGCTCTGCGAAAAGAGGAAGTGCCACTGAATGACCTCTGTATTACCGGCAAGGTGGCCTGATGGTTATCATGATCATCTAATTTGCCAGAGTTCCTGGGTTTGAGCCCGACCTCAGCCACCCCTGGCATTTTCGGGAAGATAAGGACCCTGTGATGTCTCGTGCTCATGTCGATTATGGCATGCAAAAGAACCTAGGAATTTCCGATGGGATTTACTCAGCAAAATTGTCCCTCTCTCCTTCTGACCATGGCAACGGCTGGGAGCGTGTCAAAAGCTAAGCTAAGCATTACCGGCACATACTTCTTTCTTGCTCTGAATATTTCATTAAAACTTAAAAATCCATTTTATAAATAAAATATTAATGTCAACTCCTCTCCAAATGCCACCCTAATACACAGCTGGTCATTTCTGAGGAGGTTGATCGTTTTTTCTTGTGCATTGAGGGATACAAAACGTTTTATGTCTCTCCTGAAAAATGTGCTTTTTGGCACTTTCCACTTCTTGGTTGGGTTGATCACTTATGGCTTCTTCCCGGAAACAAAAACCCATTGCAAATTTAATGATTACAGTCTTTGCCTCTCGCGTAGTCAATCAACAAAAACACCTGCTGGAGTTAGATGTGACCTGAATGCGAAATTTCGACCAGATGATCGCGTAAATTATTTTATCCGAGTGGAATTTACCAGTAATAAGTAACAAGCAAAAGCACATTGGTGGTTTCTTTCGTTTAACATCTGCCGGCTGGCGTCCAAAAAACGATAAGCGTACTGGCCGACACCTTCTGTTGTTATTGCTAGCTGTACCCGTGCATACTGCACGGCGACTGAATTTCCCCAGTTAGTATTTCACGATTAGTATAACATAGTTGATATGGTGGACCCTGGGTGATATCCCAACGGACTACGTCTAGAGCAACCCTGAACGGCATTATAGTGAGGTAGCTTGGCGACAAAATTCGACAGAATTAGGACTCGGCGGTTATTTGTAGCTTACTTAGTGTATGGGCAATAAGAAAATGGGGAACGTATATTGGGCCTTCTATACCAAAATATGTAAATAATAGCAAAACTGCATACATTGAAACACGTTTCACGACCATAGTCTAAAACGATCAATACAATATGCTGAAACTTACTACAATAACGTTCCATGAGAAATTGTCGAAAATCCAACCGGAAGTGAATACACAGCTCACTTCCGGGAAATACGTAACTCCTAAACCGTTTAACTTGCTGGTCTAAATTTTGCAGGCGTATTCTAGCGCTACCGGACGTGATGGTAAATGTCATTTTCGGTACAATTTCTTCACTTAACGCGGATTCCCAGGCGCACTTATTCTCCGCTTAAAACAATGTAAACGACAATGTTGTTGCATTAGCCGAGATAAGTGTCTGCACATTTAGTGTGTCCTGAAAACAATGTAATTACAACACATAGGATTTTATACCGCCAATTGCAACAATGAAGTATGGTTGCAATAATGCTTACGAGAAAGTTAATTTTCCTTATATACAGTCCAGTTAAATTAGGTAAAAAACCGGCCAATAAAAGAATTAATTAGCAACAAGCTACAAATTTGTGCAATGGTCTCGGGTGGCGTGCTAAACAATATACTAAAAGTCCCCTGAATCCGACCATTGCATTGTCCGCCATCTTGGAAACATAGCGTATGAAAACGGTTTTTTCAATATATCTCGGTAATGGTTGCTCGGGAATGAAAATATGTTCTCACCAAAAATGCACAGGATTTAATTTTCTACAAAAAATGTTCTATTCATGCCCGGAAGTAGTTGGAGACAACAGCTTGCGGCCAGATGTGACAAATGGTGCACCACGTTTTGATCGCAAGTACTACAGACGCTACCATGGCTAGATTTCGGAGCGAGTGATTAGGGCTTGATAAAATCGCTAAGCTACGTCACTATTACCTTCAATTAGGGTGGCCAATAACATCCTACATCCAGGTTAAGTCAGCAATGTTGCAGTAACCAGGATGAATGTCACTCTTGTGTCATCATGGATTGTGTGTCCATTGCATTCCAGAGCCACAGCCTGGTCTTCTGTGATTGCCAAGGATGCGGCTACACTGTCCAGTAAGCACGTCATTATAATTACCTATTCTGACCACCAGTAGAGATAGTGGCTTGCCATCGAACCCATCCACAGTCCTATTGTTGTTACGAATATAAGACATATCCACATACTTCATCATGCAGAGTGCAATTCCTGGGCACGCCAGTGTTTACTTGTTCTGTTTAAGAACTCTTGTCGCTTCCCTACTAAGTTCCTGAAGTAGTAGTCCCGGTACTTTGTCTTCCTGGTTTCTTGATCGATGTGGGTGGGGAGGTGGGGGGGGGGGGGGGATGAGTACAAACGTACTAAAGACCCGTACCATCTCTTTAAACCATGCGCAATGGCAGTTTGCCGTGACGTCACCATGAGTTAGCCAACGACGAACGAGAAAAACGGCTGTTTGGCCGTCTGATTGGACTAGTCCAGTCACGTGATATGCACGTCACAGCAAACAGCCATGGCGTGTGGTATAGGAACCCAAGAGGATCCGTAGCTGCCAAATTGCATGGTGGAACTGTACTACCCATCAATGGTGTTTGGTCAGTGGTTCCATCCATTACCGTAACGTCAGCTTGGTGTCTATTACTGTCACTGCTGAGCGGTGCAGCCAGCATTGACTACGTCAAACTTGGTTCCACGCCCTGTTCTGGTGTCGTTGGCATAGAATAAAGCTTTGCTTAAGCATATCTCTACTGAGTTTGGTCCTCACTGCTGCAAGTTGTTGCAGGAGGTACAATTTATGTCAATAATTACTCTTGGAAATCGGGATGCATTTGTTCCAAGATGCTCTCTGTCTATGCATCTTACAAAATGTGTTTTAGGCTCAGAATCATACTGTGTCCTCCGCTAAAGTTTTTTAAGACCTCTTTCTCATAACCAGATTTGTGAATGGTCCCATTAATTTCCACCAGCATTCATCCTGTACTCTGAGTGGTATGAAGAATGTAAACATCCGGTAAATTGTAAGCTTTAGCATATTATCCCATTGCTTGTAAATATGTTTGTGGTGTTGTGTGTGTTCCCCGGTATTCCGGACACACAAATCTTTTGTGAAGCTTGTACCCTGGTGTGCTACCTTGGATGGCTGAATTATGGTATGTTGAGGTTGGAATAGCAGTAACACCAGGTGTAGGGGTTGGCCGTTGTACCTGGGTTGTGGTTGGTACACGTACCGTTGCTGTGGTAGCCTGTGTAACGGTTTCAGCACTCCCTGTTACGTAGCCAATCCACCCATGCTTGTGCGAAAGTGCAAAGTCTGTTTGGTTACATTCGTTCATGACCTTCCTCGACTGCTGAATTGGTCTGTCCAAACTTTCGTGTGAAAAGCACCTGCTTAGAATTATGGCTACTTTCAGGATTCATTGAATCCTGTTGCTGTCTTAATCCTTCTTTTGTACATTGGTTCTCACACGCGAGCCCAACTGGTCCTACTCCTAGGGCTCCCGGTGAGTGAGAAAACCGAACGTCCATTATTGACCGCCGACTTGGGTTGGGTTTGTGCATTCTGTAACAAATGTTTATTTTGTTTATTTTGAACAGGTTGCATACTATCTGTATTTTAATCTGCGTATTGTTGTTGTTCGGTGGTGGCGAAGGATGCTGGCTATGCCTGGTCGTTGCCTGGTCATGTTGAAAATTCCCAGTTGTCTACATGAGTCATTGGTCCACGTTGTGTTACATAATCAGCTTGAGTAGAAGATTCAGTTGTCGCCCAACTACCCTCATTGTCACGTTTCATATTAATTGGAAGTACACTAGGTGTAACGAGTCGGTTTGTACCATCTGTGCTGCGATGTTGTTGCAAAGGTGTAGTCAGGAATGGGAACTATGTAACCAGGTTTTGTGATCTAGGAGAGGATGGATGGCATAGTTCCCATTCCTGACTACAGTTTTGACATGGTGACCCTTCTTTAGTGGTCCAAGTGAGAGTGGGGGTTGGGTGGACCGTGTCCCGAATTACTGGTACGTCTTTTATCGCGCTTCTGACCGTCCTCTAGCATTTGTAAATCACACCAAAAAGACTGCATTGAAGAATAAGTCGATAATGAATTCACTGATGACGTATCTAATGACGTGTCACAATGATGAGCCCATCATTGCTGAAGCCATTTGAAAATCTTCATTGTGCGGGTCTAGGCAATGCTGGCAGAATGTATGGTCTTGTTGCATCGGTGTTGCTGATGTTATGGGTAATGTCGACGTGGTTCCCACTAGACCAGCGTAATGTTATGCTGGGAGCAAATAATACCGATATATATAAAAGGCTTGGGTGGCACTGAGCAAAATCATGAGGTGTGTTAACAATCAGTAACAATCGGTAACAATTGTAACAAACGTTAACAATCAGTAACAAACGTTTGTGTGTGCGTTACAATGTTTGTGCCCTGTAACAATCAGGAACAGCTTTCAAAAATGGTTGAGAAACAATCAATGTCTGAAACGCACATAGTGTCAGAACGGACAAACAGCAACATAACAGCAGCGTCCTCCATTTACTTCCCTACGAAAACCAAACAAGGGTTCAAAGGGAGGGGGAGCGGGGATGGGTTGGGGATATTCACACCACACAATGGGGGAATTCGAGGGGGGGCCCAGTGGAGAGGGGAAAGGGCTACCAGTGAGTAGGCGCATGGGGGGAAATCTGACCATGCACCGGGAAAAGGTGCGGAGAGAGGGGGCCGGGGGAGGCGGTTAGGAGACAGATTGGGGCCTCGAAGTTATTTTCATTTCGTGCTACCCAGTAAAGTATTTCACTTAGGTACGCGGGAACCGGCTATAACCGGCGTATGTTACGCCGGGGGCACAGCTACTTTACATTAATAAAGATGAGTTGCAGTGTTGTAAAACGGCCACTAGACGAACGCGGCCTCCCGCCTAATAATAACAGTATTCGATTACTGTAAACGGAATCCACCCAAAACCAAAACTGGTAGAAAAACCCGCCAAGTTTCCAAAAACGATCGGCCTTTGAAGGTAGTGATATCATTCCACCAGGGAAAGGCCGCCAAGGTTTATCCTATTAGCCAAGGTAATCGCACCTACTAATAGTTCGAAAGTTAAATGAAAACTAGAAGATTGCTACCGGTAGCAATCTTCAAGTTTTCATTTAACGTCCAAAGTATTATTCGGTGCGATTAACTTGGCTAATAGGATTAACCTTGGCGGCCTTTCCCTGGTGGAATGATATCACTATCTTCAAAGGCCGATCGTTTTTGGAAACATGGCGGGTTTTTCTACCAGTTTTGGTTTTGGGTGGATATCACAATTTTCATAGGACTGTGAACGTACATAAGGTTACACCGTCTGTTTAAGATGCTTCAATCTCATTTTTGCACACACTGACTAACAATCGCTGATTTCGCTCACTCAATCAGCGCATCCCCTTCAGTTGTTTTGTTTAGCCCCTCACCTTCCCCTTAATTTTTCAAGATTTCGGATCTTGGACTGCTGGCAAAAGGTTCTGTCGTTGTAAACGATTCACATTTTAGGATCGGTGAAAACTGTTAAATATTCAAAGCGCTTTACTTTCTGCCCAGAATCAAGTAAAAAAAAAATAGCATAACGAACCCATGGAGTCTGGGGAAAAGTCAGGGTCGTGCAGCGTGATATCGGCCCAAGCAAATTTACACTGAATGAGGCATTAACCGCTTACTAAAGGTTCTGTCGTTGTGGACAATTAAAATAAAAGGATTAGTGAAACTCGGGTAAATATTGAAACAAAAAAAATGACAAAGCCGCCGGGCTATCGCTTTCAACTTTGCTGTAGAAAGGCGTTTTTATTTATATACGGTGGAAATATTCATATGAAAATGCATGGAGTCCGCGTCCAGGGAGGCGTTGATAGTGCGAGTGAAGCAAGCAAACAAAAATCAGCGTTTGTTAGCCCGTGTGCGCAAACTGAAAAGGAAAGTTTTAATGGATTAAACAGTGATTCATGTATATGCAACTTAACAAACCGCTGGCTAAAGATTCTGTCGTAGTAAATAAATAAATAAATAAATAAATAAATTAGGTTTAACCACACACAAAAAAGTGGTCGGGATCCAGAAAGGCAGATGCCACTTACACTCTTCCCTAGCTTTACTTCAGAAATGCCGGTCGTTTTAGGAACTTTCGAAGACAAACCTCCTTTAATAGGGTTTTGAAGAGCTGAGGGCAATGCGCAGAAACAACGTTTTTTGGCAAAGAGTTCCACGCTGACACCACCCGGACTGAAAAGAAATTTTTTCTACACTCTAGGCGTGCTGATTGGATTTCCAATTTAAACGGGTGTCCCCTTGTCGTTTTATATGGTGTGAATTCGAAAAAAGGCAATTCGATTGACAAGAAACCACGAACAATCAAATGATTAAAATTAAAGGATTCGTGAAACTCGGTTAAATATTGAACAAAAATGATAAAGCTGGCAGGTTAAACATTTATACTTTGCTGTACAAAGGCGTATTTATTTATTTCCGGTGTAGTGCGTGTAGCCCGGGTCAGGGCAGGTGCCGATTGAGTGAGCGAAGAAAACGAAAATCAGCGTTTTTTTAGGCAGAGTGCTCAAAAATACATACACGGCATTTACACGCCTTCCACAACAAACACATGACAGCGCAAGCTATCTCAGTGTTGCAAACGGTGAATCAAACACCACCTATGCACCACACTTAACCGTGCTAAAGGTTCTGACGGTGTGGGTAATTAAAATAAAAAGAATTAGTGAAACTCTTAAATATGATTAAAAAAAAGACAAAGCCTGCGGGCTAAAGGTTTCAACTTTCCGGGTCAGGGGAGGCGCTCTTTGAGTGAGCGAAGCGAATGAAAAGCAGCGTTTGTTAGCCAGTGAGCACAAAAATACATAGACGGGATACACGCCTTCCGCAACAAACACACGAGAAGAGCAAGCCGTCCCAATGTTGCAAATATTGCATCAAACACCACTCGTGCACAGCATGGGCTTCAGCTAGTAATATAATTATAAGCCTACTAGGGAAAGATGTCTACCTCCATGTGGGCATGCCAGTACGATTCAATTTTGCAACAATTAATTCAATCGTATAGAAAAGTTACAAACGATTTTATTTTCCTGATTTTTCCCATGCACCAGGTGGTTTTTCCTACATTTACTCAAACTTATGTAGATGTTGCAAAAGCTATACACGTGTGGGATGCACGAAAATAGTGGAGGGTACATATGCTGTGTAGTGAGAACCCATGTCAACATTACCCTTTATGTTGCTACCCGTTTCCGTTGCTACCATGCAAAAGATGACCATGCTCGACCTTTTACGTTATATTTTACAGCATTTGGATTGGTTGTCACAACGACTGCCTTTCCTCACTCACCTATATTATACAGAGTGATTACCAAAGAACTAGACAGTTTGAAGCGTTTATTAAACGAAAACTACACAACTTATCGATAAAAGGTTTTCACCGTTACGTTCTGCAACGCATCAAGTTTCGTAGAACGGTGGTTGTTTTCGAATGTGCATCACGTGAACGCCACGTGACTAGTTCTGCAAGATGGCCGTAAATTCTATAGAGAAAGTTTTTTGTGTGGTTGAATTAAGCAAAACAAACCTCTGGACACAGCCTCAAAGCTCTGATATAACATCATGTGACCTTTTTAAGGGATGTCAAAGATAGGTATTCCTCTTCTTCCAACAAACCTACAATATCTTAAGCAACAGATAACAGCAATTGCCATACTTGACGAGGATATGTTAACCTGGTTTGGCACGAACCGCATGGATGTGTGCCGTTAAACTAAGGGAGCTAACAACCGTGCATTGCAAGGCAAAACTTAATTAGTTGCAAAACGTGATGGTGTTCGTTTTATAAACGTTTCAAACAGTATTATTTTTTTTAGTAATCACCCTGTGTTTTATTAAGCAAAATGAATAGTAATGGCATAATAGGAGATATAAATATAGTATAGGGTTTATCATTGATGCCCCATGAGTTTCACTAAACCATGCGCAATAGCTGTTTGCCGTGACGTCACCATGAGTTAGCCAATGACGAACGAGAACAACGGCTGTTTGGCCGTCTGATTGGACTAGCCTGGTCATGCGATATGCACGTCACAGCAAACAGCCATTGCGCGTCGTATAGTGTATTCGTATAACTTGAAACAGTAAAATCACAAAAAGGTGATGAAAAAAAAAATAAAGTGAGTACAGTGCACATAAAATAATTAAAAAAAACAAGGACCTATAAGGCAGCTTAAACACTGCCAAGAGGGAATTTGACCTATTTCCTGCTAGTGAACGTGAGAAGTCAATCCAATATTTTGCGTATTTCTAAGCTCTTTATATACCTTACTTCGTCGTTTTGAGACTGACAACTTTGAAACTTTTAAATTTATTAAAAACAAAATTACTATTATGCTATATCTACCTATTTCTACACAAGTTTAAAGTTCGCAATACTCGGGGGTCACAGTTTAAAACTTGTCATCACACCCGTTAACAGCTTAAAGCTTATCACCACAGCCGTATCACCACTCGTTTTTTTTTTTTAATATAGTGTCACACGTAGTGTTCACTTCTGGAACAATCTTCGTATAGTTTCTTCCATGAAGGCCAGAAGGTACGATATAATTTCCCGAAATTTAAGGTGCTGAATTTTTTCGTTTTTTTTGTTAGTGTGGCGTTGTATTGGTATTGCATTTTGCCCGTTCTATCCGCCGACCCAGCACATAATACAAATAAATCGTATAACGCTATTAGTTTACTTGAGATGGTGGCCGAAATAGTAAGATTTCAAACACCAACGTTTTAAAATTCAACAAAGTTGTCCAGTAACACCAGATCTCTAAATTAGTCATTCCCTGCGCTAGGATGGCTGATCCGTCTCACAACACTCTGGGCCGTTCCACAAGAATCACAGATTGTGTTAACTTTATCTTCCTCGACGTAAGCCATATTTTCTGTTCCTTCAATCGTAGCTGATTTTAGAGGCAATGGTGCGGATATGACGACAGACGCAGGACTGGCTTGTGATTCTTTGGTGGCCCTGTGTCGTCGTAACCACCAATGGAATGCTAGAGCACCAGCGATGGCTTCGATGTGTACGAAAATCGCAAAAAGTAGAGGAATGGGTGCCATTTCTTTCTGGGCATCGTAGGGAAAAGACAATAAAATAATAGTGAGCGCTAGAGGGATGTTCTGAGATCCTGTTTCCATGGCAACGGTTCGACATTCCTTGTGCGTCATCCTACACACGAATGCCACGCCGTAACCGAAAATGAAACCAAGCAAAGGCAGTAGTAGAGATGCGACGTATGAGGGCCAACCACAATTGAAGAGACCCGGGATCAGCAGAGACTGGATCGTAA
Organism: Lithobius niger; assembly: GCA_023313725.1. NCBI lineage: Eukaryota > Metazoa > Arthropoda > Chilopoda > Lithobiomorpha > Lithobiidae > Lithobius > Lithobius niger. The sequence goes on along the minus strand of JAHWFP010060815.1, from coordinate 24,058 downwards.
TAGTGGCCACGATGGATAGAAATCCAAGAGTAGTTCCGATCTAAAACACAAATTGTACATAACGTTAACATAGGTCTAAACTAAGTAAGTTTTATTCATCCACCACTGGTTACAAAATAAGCACAAAAGCAAACACTCATTCCACAAGAGCTAATGCTCGCGTGTGGTTTGAAGGCAGCAGATAAAGAAAAACAATTGAACTAGCACTTTTGCACACAGAATCAAAGGTTAGGCGCCAAAAGGTTAGTGCATCGATAAATATATATATATATATACGCAACAAATTTATGAAAAGGGAGATAAAAGCAGAATACAAAGAGGATTGAAATATATAAATCAATCTCAAAGAAAACACGAGTAAAGCAAAAACAAACAATTTATAGTCAATATATAGTTAATATAGTCAAAATATAATCAATAATTGGTATCGTTCAAAACCAATTTTTAATTGTTGAATCATGTAATAGTCAAATAGTCAATACTTATAGTAATAAATTGCAGACCCATAAAAAAATAATAATAATAAAATAAAAGACAGAAAAACTGCAAAACATCAAAATTGGAAGAAAGGTGAAAAAGCACGTTCAGCTCACAATGCTAAACATGCTTTCTAGACAATTTCTGTCCAGGTTAATCAACCACCCAAACAGATGTTTCTGAAACGTGTGCTGATTATTAATTTCTTTAATGTTAACAGGCAGGTTATTGTGAAATTTGCTGCCAATGTATAACTTACATTTGTGTGGTCGTTCTTTAGACTTTTGGTTGCATAACGTAAAACAGTGATTCATTCCTAGTGTGATAATTCGTGATAAGGCGAGTGGGAAGGTGAGCTCTGTTTTTTCTAAAATTTAACAAAGTTCTGAACACAAAGGTGGCGAATGGGCAGAATATTGAACTGTTGATAAATTGTAAAAGAGTGATCCCGTTGCTGTTTAAATGTCATCGCTTTAACAATTTTGTTTTGAAGCTTGATGAATGGATCTACAGCATTCATGTAAGTTCCACCCCAACAGATGAGTGAATACTATATATAAAAGAACAAAAAAAAAACGTAAAGCGATTTTGTACGATTTCTGGTTCAGAATCGTAATGTTGTAAGCATGAACGCGGAAAAATCTATGCGTGCTAACGAAGCAATTGGTCTGCAATAACAGTTTGCTTCTATATGTATGCGTGCTAGTTTTGGCAGACGTGTTTGTGTTGCACAGCTGCAACGCTGCTTGGGGCTACTAGCCTAGAAGAAAGGGATCCCATAGTGCTACAAAGGTTGCTTCGATAGCGACAATACCCTAATTTTGGCTCTGCCAACTGGTGGAGCAGCGATGCAAATACGAAAAACTGAATTTAAGGCATGAATGGCCTTTTCGAATCCATAAATTATTACGTGCACTAATGCTCCCTTGTTAACGTGGCAACGAAATTGGAACAAAACTGCTAACGCTATCGTTTCCAAACGGATCAAAAACGACCCACCCGTAGGCCAGTTATTATTTACATTTCACTAGAGAGGGTTATCAGGCTATTTCCAAGATTATAGTGAGCGAGAGCAAATACCGGTTGTGAGCGATATTAAAGTCAATAGAAACCTCAAATTTGACAGATTAGTTTGAATTTTTTCATGCTGTTTCTCAATGCAGCTGTGCCTTTCTTTGTTCCATGACTGAGTCCTCAATTTAAAATAAAACAACCTAGAAGCAGAGACGTCAGGAAGGATAACAGTTGGAGGGGTGTAAGCCAGAAATTTACCGATATAATTTTCCATCTAGCCAAAAATTTATGTAATTTTTCCAACTGATTTGCTGACTGACCGGACACCGCCCCCCCCCCCCCCCGAACCCTCCCCATAAAAACGTCCCTGCCTAGAAGGAAGAAGTTTTTTTTTATCTATATATAATTCCAGTTTGCCTGTGACCTGTGCTTGGTAATGTCAGGAATGGCAGTAGAAAAAGAAAAATCGTCGTGGAAACCAGCTGCAGAACAATTTTTCGTCTTTTATCCATGGGGGAGGGGGGGAATTGAGGCTTAATGGTGCGTCCCCCAACCCCAGTCACAGCACCAACCCCAGTCACAGCGCCGTTCGGGTTACCACTGCACCACACATTACAGAGATATTCTACAAACCCCTAATCTAAATCATGTCATCCATTGGGAAATGCTGACTGTGCACTTTAAAAAAACTTAATTAAGAACCGTACACTTTACAGTAAAAACTACGAGCAATGGGCCTACAAAAAGTATTCTGTACTTGTTGATGCTTTGATTGGATGCTTTACTGTGAAGTGATTTTTTACTGTATTACATTCAGTATTTCAAGCTTCAAGTGCTTCTCCACCAGGTGTAGTAAAGAATTTGTTCCCGTGAAGGAGTAGCAAGGGGTCGAGTCGCAGAAAGGCACACAAATTTCACATTTAGTTGAGAACTGAACTTTTCTTCCTAATTGTCGATCCGTGTTAGCACTGTTTCAAAGCTTCGAGTAGCTAACGGTGCGATTCTGCAGGGAGCCAACATCGATAAAGAAGAAAATTGCATTGAAATGAAAATGTCTTAAGCATGGATATTTTTCTGTTTTAAACTTTAATGCACAACGTTGGCAACCTTCACGAATAGTTTCACTTCGTGTCACTTGGACGGTGGCGTTCGCCGACAATGCGGTACGGCTGTCGCTGTCTTCCTGCCCAACGACGAATTCAATGCATTGTTAGAAAACGAGCCATTTCGAGGTAGTACAACGAGCCATTGTTGGTGGGAATGTTTTCTCCAACTCCGTTCATACAACTCTTTGGAATACGGCAGCAGAGCCGTATTGTACGAACGGTTTTTGGCTCATATACTAGAACCCGACAGTTACAAAGTTATGTGATAATCATTAACGCTTGTGTGTTGGCGAACTAAGGGCGCGTTTACGCATGGACAATTTTCTCGCTTACTAGCTTTTACTTGGTCAATACTAAATCTACTGGCTGCTTCTCGCCTTTGTCGGAGAATGCGGCTTTCAAGTTGTCTATACGTAGTAACCATGGCAACAACGCGGACGCAAATTTTCTCCTCGTGCCTCGCGACACGACGTACGATGCGTGCAACATGACAGCGTCGATTTATGACAACAAGAAAACAATTTTTACTGCAGTACACGACGACGGACAGATTCCTGAATACCGGCATTCGACGGTTTGCCTTCGAATCGATAACTCCGAAATGGACGCCATGTTGGATTTTAAATTCTCGCTGCGAGTAGCTATTTATTCTACCGTCGTTTGATCACTGCTAGAAGCCGTTTTTTCAGCGAGAATAGCAAATTTTGGAAATAGCGTGAAATGGCAACCAATGTTGTAGCAATGTTTAAAATGACTGTTGCACTTTGTTCTTTGTTCGTGTTGTTATTTATAATACATTTAATTTGTTGTCTATTACCGCAATCATTTAATAGAAACGGGAAATTAATCGTAAATAAATAACGGTTGCCTAGCAAATAGCTTTCGGCGAGCGAGAAGGTCTCGTTGCGTAAACGAGCCCTAACGGATGTAGACGAATCTAAATACGCTTACTGCTACTGACCCACGTCAACGCTGTTCTATGTAAGAGCAATCGTACGAAAGCAAACCTGCGGCTGCCAAAACAAGATGTGGCTGCCGAGCCTTTATTATTATTAATACAGGGTGGTCCACAAAAAACTGACGACCCAACATTTTCTAAGCCCAACTTTTCTAGTTAGCACCCCTCAGAACCAGGAGAGAACAGGAATCAAATCGAATGATACGGGAAGATTTCTGTCCTCTCCTGGTTCTGAGGGGTGCTAACTAGAAAAGTTCGACTTAGGAATTTGGATCGTCAGTTTTTTGTGGACCATACTGTATATTAAAAGCCTACCGAGCCGAAATTTGTGAAATTTTTGAATTTTTCCCTACATCTCCTCCGTTAATATTTGGTGTGTGAAGGTGCGGGTGATCTTTAACTGCTAATGCAGTTATTGACGATGAGTTTAATTTATAGCCCATACTGAAAGAAAATTGCTTCAAAGGCCAACTCTGTTTTTTGCCCTGTCAGAGGGCTCCCACCTTCTACATGCTAGTGACCAGAGTTTCCAATAACTGGTAAAACCTACATTAGAATATGGGGTACTTGTTTGGGAATCGCTATATCGGAAGGATGCCAAGGCAATTGAAAATGGACAAAGAGCACTTACTAAAAGAACTTATAAATCTTCTGCACTTAGTTATGGGATAGGCTTTGAGTTTTTGAAATTGTTCTTACTATGGCGACGTCAACGTGTTGTTTATACATACAAGATTTTGCATGACCTTTTGCCTTTTGCTAATGTATCTTTTGAGCTCTGTACGCGGGGCTCACCTCTTAAGAGTGACTAACCCACGCTATAAGATTGTAAGAAACTCTTTCTCTCACCACCTTGTGAGTCTGTGGAGCGACCTTCCTGAAGCGGTCGTTTATGCCAATTCTGTTAATGGTTTTGAAAACAAATTACATGCATTTATTAATCCTGCATTTATTAATTTTGTGATCCGTTACTTACCCCCTCAGTCGGTGGTCTATGTTTTTGTTCCTGTATTTAATAGTTTAAGTATCGCCCCTTCTCACTATTTGGAAAATGGCATCAAATGTTGTTATAAATAAATAAACTTACCCTAATAACCCAAACGGCCACCTTTGGAAACCAGGTTCGAATTCCAACTCCGACAACAACAGGAATGAGAATGGTGACAAGGGTGGTGGCCATTTTGTCATAAGGAACTCTGACGGATTCCGACTTCCAGCTTTGCATGTATAGTAATAAGTTGAGGGGCATGAGACCAAGTGCCATGAAGGTGGATGTGGTGGTCATGCAGATGCTAGGGAAAACAAACGAACAATGAAGAATTAGAATAATCAGAAGCGCAAACGACTAGAATAATTTAAGGCCCGAAAGCCCGAAGGCTCGCCATTGTCGGATAAAACTCGTAAAACCTAGTCAAACCAGCCAAAGAACTGCCTAAAATAATCTGTTTTAGTTGGGATGGTACTGTCAAGACGTAAATGAACGTGGCATTATTACCAAACTTTTGTCAACGGTAGGTCATTCTTGGGCAATTTGGATTTGGTGACATACGAGGAGCGCTCTCTGAGTGTTCAGTTGGACTCTGTGGTGGGTAGGAGACGTTGGAAAGCGATTGTGGCTTTTTGTAAGGCAACGAGCAGAGATGTACGAGTGTTAGACTTATGAATGATAAGCGCATGGCTGTGTGCCAATGCTTAATAAATACAAGTACAAGTCACATTTTCATTGTTGCAAAGTCTCCATATAAGTAATGTGACCCGGTAATAGCGCGCACGCGTGGTATTTCAAAACAGTATGACGCGTGACGTCACTAATATATTGACCCTCTCTCGCTTTTGTTCTAAACTGCCACACAACCCCCTCTCTTTTGCTTGACGCCATTACGGCCCCGTAATGAAGGCTCAGTCGTCAAATGCGTTGGTGTGTAGATCTGGGATGCACCTGCTGCTACATGAAGTCGAAGCAAAGAATATCACCCAATTCGGTCATCTTCATGTACTCCTCACAAAACAAATTCGTGTATAAAATACCTCTATTTTGAGATGATGTTTTACATTTAATAGATGCTCCCGGCTTAACATACTTATGCTTTCACGTGCATTTACGTCTTTTTCAACCTAACCCTTCCAACTATGAAGTACGAAATATTACTTTCTAACCACACTCTAAAGAATTTTAAAAAGACATGCACTCCGTGTAGGGTCGTACACAAATGACATGGCGTAAAATTCGCCCTTTTTTCACCCCCTCCCCGGTCACAATTTGTACCATACGCCGGTCTATAGGAAGTAATGTTTTATTGTATTGTCGCAACCAGCAGAGATGCACAACAAGCTTTATCTAAGCTGGCCTTCCCGGTACATGTCGACTCCACCCATAGCACACTGACCACACGCCCGCATGAAGACTTCCTTCGATGTTGATAGCTTTGGTGTGAAAGTACTTTTAACAAATTTGCTATAAGTGAAATGAAAAGGTATACAGCCTGTAATTACATTTGTGTTGATATAACAAATTTAAACAGGATTCGCCTTTGAAGTTGCATCATAAGGCTCCTTCCTGGCCTTATGTTGGTGATGTTGGGTGTCGACGTTAAGATGCCACCACGCGCTTCGTTGTACTTCGTGGTGAATGGCTGTCACAATGACTGCTTTCCTTTGTACTAACCCTCGCCTATGGTTCGGCACCAGCGAAATGTATATATACAAACATTTACCTGAGAGATACGGATCCTTTGCACCACATAGTAAAGAGATTTGAGGCCACACCTCCAGGACAACAAGATACAATCAGCAGGCTTAATGCTTGGTACAGAGTAAGCTAAAAGAAAGAACATTAACACAAATCAGTTAAGAAAATCGAGTACCAGTTTCATTCAGTATTCTAGTTTTTATTTAACTTTCGAATTATTAATCAGGACACATGAATTATCAGCAACGTTTCTGCAGCGTACGTGTCCTGAGTAATAGTTCGAAAGTTAAATGAAAACTAGAATGTTGCTACTCGCGTTAGCAATCTTCAGTTTTTATTTAACGCCCACAATATTATTCGGTGTGATTAACTTTGTTAATAGGATTAACCTTGGCGGTCTTTCCCTGGTTGAATGATATCACTACTTCAAAGGCCGACCCTTTTTGGAAACTTGGCAGCTTCTCTTATGCCAGTTTTGGTTTTGATTTTGGGCGGATATCACAACTTTCACATATGGCAGTGAACGTACCAAAGTTCACACCCGTCTTATCTTCCGTCATTTTTTTTCTGAACGAAGTTTACGTCTATAAAATTTCACACGTACATTTAATCGTATGCAGTAATGTACATTTAAAATTCGACATGATCACACATGCTAGTATGTCGCCACCAAGCAGATAAGATTATGTGTCTTGATTAACCAGCAAATTTGACGCATAACCAAGACCAACTTCTTAAAAAAAAAAAGGATAACAGTGCTCAAAATCTGCATTTTGTTTCCTACTCTTCTTTCCAGCAAAATTGTCCATGTTATCATCGTGGAGCAGGTAATTCAGTTTGGATTGTGTACCGTGAAAAAAAAATACCGAACCTTTGCAACAAAAGGCAGCCGGTCTTTTAGTGAACCACGCGCAACAAGCTTACCAAAATAAGGCTGCTCAACTTCAAATGTGGACTACTTTTACGGGTGATCTTATTACACAATAAAATGTTCAGATTCTAAACATGCACGGGGAAAAAAAGGCAGGGGGAAAGACAGTGTAAAAAATTATTTTCTGGATTTTTCGTGTTGGTATTGCCATAAGCTAGGTTAAGTGAGTTGCCTTGGCTCGAATTTCACCAGGCAGGTTAAAGATTTCACCAGGAAACTTTTTTTTCGTTCACTTTTTTACTAGACGTTTTTTTCCCCCTAGATTCGTTTTCCCAGTTGGTCGTTACCTAGCTCAAAGATAAGGCATTTTTTTTTTAATTGCGTTTAAATTCACGTACATAACTAACAATTTCAAGGGTCTATGTTCCCTCCCTTTTGAAATACGCTAGCATTCTATGGAGGATAATGACCCCGCTGAATCGGTTTAGAGATATTTCACGTTCTCAGCTCTGTACTTTCCCGTCAGGAAAATAGTAAGAAAGGTAAATTTAGGGCTTTTAAATTTACCTAATTCGGTCTAAAATTTCGGAACAGGATTGAAAGTGACTAGGGTTTTTGCTCTAAGAGCATAATTTGCACAGTCACTTCCAATCCTGTTCCGAAATTTTAGGCCGAATTATTTTAAAAGTTGCTTTAAAATACCGTAAACAACGGATATCAGACGTTGTTTTCGTGTTTATGGGTGTTGGTAACATACATTGTAAAGTGGTCAGCCCAAAACGCCCTCTATCAATTACGTAATAGGGCATTTTTGTGTGCGTAATAGGGCATTTTTTTTTGTATGCGTTGTATGAAATGCTGTAGGAGTGCGACATATTCCACGAGTAAAAACAACAAATATTTTAATTCCAAACATAGCTTCCAAGCTTAAACACTGCGACTAATCATCCGTTGTGGCAGCTCCCTTGTGATCGTTTCATGCTGTGTGGTGGTCCTGTTTTTACACATTTTATTCTATATTCGACGACTTCATTACTTTCTATGAAGTCCAATATAAAAATAATTTAAATATGCGAATTTGTTTCTTGTATGACTTACCTGAAGGGCATGAGCAAGCACGAAGGCACAAAAGGGCAAGACAACAAACTGGGATGCCATACCGATGGCGATGCCAATAGGGCGACGCAAGTGAGACCATAAGTCCTACAAAGATATATATATATGCATTCGTCAGGAGCGCATAAAGGGTGTATATTATAGCCCAGTAAATAAGACAGTGACCAGAATATAATCGCCACAGAGGTCAATGTAGTGACAGTCAGCAACATACTAAAAGGCTGCCGTTTTTTCAGTTTTGACCCTATTACGACTTAACAATATACACAACAGAATTTTCAGGTTCTATCGAGATTTATCTCCCTGAGTCGTATCGCAAAAATTCAATAAAGGTGCTAGGAGCCGATGAAAGCTTTGTTAAGGCCGCCATCTTGGAAAATGGTTACTATTCATCTATTGTGACTAAACTATGCACGCATAAGATTTTTTTTCCATAAAAAGTTGTACAGTGTGTTAGCATTCACTTTTTATCCCTCTACATTATCACATTCCATAAAATCACAAATAATAAAGTAACCGAGAGAGGGGGCCATCAGAATTTTGGGTGTTAGTCTGTTTCTAGAAGCTTCGACATGTCTTAAAAGGACATTCCTTCTCCCTAATTACAAGCAAAACCATCTCGCACGTGGAAAAAAAACAGGAAAGTAAAAATAACTTGCAACATTTACATAAGTTTGAACTAATAGTGCAACATATACATACGTTTGAACTAATACTGCAAAACTGAGTCCTGTAGGAAAGCCAACATGCGGTTGGGCCAACAAGTTTTTTTTTTTTGCGGTTCCTAGTTATATGTTAGCTGAATTAAAAGCCAGTTCCATCGTGTGACTGATTAACGCCTATCCGGCCAAAAGAATGATACAAAATGAGCCAACGAGTACATGGAATACACGTCTTTATTCTGGCATTTGATGACATTTTATAAACAGTTCCATCAGCATGAGAACAACGGTAGGTGGAAAAACTTGCTTCAAGAAGATTATTTAATTTTTTTTTTTATTTCAATTATCATCGCCTAAAACATCATGAAAACGACGGAAAGGGTGTTTTTCGTTTCTCCAACTTCTGTCTGGCAGTAAACATTTAAGTAGAAAATAAGCCAGTCGACAAAAACCAGACACCAGCAACAAAGTATATACAGTGAGCCACTTTCATGCAACAGCAATTCGGAAAAAAATGGGATCAATTAACAGTTAAATAAATCCACCCAAAACCAAAACTGGTATAAGACAAGCCGCCAAGTTGCCGAAAAAGGTCGGCCTTTCAAAGAGGTGATATCATTCAACAAGGGAAAGGCCACCAAGGTTAATCCTGTTAGCCAAGTTAATCGCACCTATACTGATAGTTTCCACCTACTAATAGTTCGAAAGTTAAAAGTTTTCATTTAACGTCCAAAGTATTACTAGGTGCGATTAACTTGGGTAACAAGATTAACCTTGGCGGCCTTTCCCTGGTTGAATGATATCACTACTTTGAAAGGCCGACCCTTTTTTGAAACTTGGCAGCTTCTCTTATACCAGTTTTGGTTTTAGGTTGATATCACAGTTTTCATAGGACTGTGAACGAACGAAGGATCAGATGGTTTAATCGTCCTCGTCTATAAATTTGCTCATTCATAATTTTCACATTTGCCGTGGCCCAATTACCGAGGTAGGACCAAGTGAGGAGGGATGCGCTGATTGAGTGAAGGAAGCGAACGAAAATCAGCATCAAACCGTGTCAATCAACGCATCCCTCCTCACTTGGCCATACCTCGGTTAACGTTAATCATTCAATCACTTAGTTACCATGGTGTTCACGAACACATAATTGTCCCTTTTATCGTCGTGGGGCAGATAATTTAGTTTGGATTCGTGTTCCGTAACAAAAAACCGACCAAACCTTTGCAATAAAAGATACTCCGTCTCTTACGGTAATTGCAACAACAATGAATTCTGACAATTAGGTACTGAAACGATAAGCGTGTAACACTTGATAATCTACTGTTGGATATCAGTTTTACACTTACGAGCCACTGCAGGGCCACGTGCTTCTAGATACAACCGCCATTTTAGAAAAAGGCACGTAGACGTGTCGTTATACCCTAGGAGAATTAACATGGGAGCCTGCAGACTAGTTACTAGTCACCAGTAACACAAATCAATGTTATTGAGGACACTTTTTCTCCATGAAGGACACGTTCCCACATTTTCGTAGACCCAAGACACCTGATTCAAACGATTTGCAAAGATTTCTACCCAGCATGCTGAAATCAGGTATTTGGTTTCAGTTAAAAGACAGTCTGCTAGTGCGGCCGCCCTTTTTTCATCAACAATCATTTTTTAACAGTCGGATGTCTACAATCGAACGATCTAGTGTTACTTGGCGGCGCCACACTAGCGTGTGTGTAGATGGTAGTTTCATAAAATCGCGAGTGGCATTCGGAGTGACAATTTGTTTTCTTTCCGCAGAACGATTTCCGTAGTAATTTCGATTTACGATTTCGATTTTCAATTTATGAAGTAATTTCGATTTACGATGTTTAGCTTTCCCCATGTATTTCCGTTCGCTTCAGCATTGGTATATCGCATCCAGTAAGCCTAAACCTTGTTTTTATGATGCTCATAAACGTAGTTAAACGTAAAAGCTGCGAATAATGACGAGTAGCAGCTTCGCATTTCTGTAAAGTCCGACGAATCACGACGATGACGTCGTTGCCATAAACAATGAACGGTAACAGCTTCCTTTAAATGAGATATACCATATAGATCTGTGGGTGACCATTCACTGGCGAGTAAAGCTTCGATTTATGTAATTCCTGAGTAGAAAAGTATCGTCTTTTCAGTGTAAGTCGAGCAAGGTGTGGTTGACACAAATTCCCTAATAACGTCCTTTTTAACTGTTAAGGTTAACTCGGGACGGAGATGGACAATTTTGCAAGGAAATACCTACGCGATTGCACATGCCACAATTGGCTTGAGTATGAGCGAATTTTCTGACCTTCCCGCTTAGCTGCATACGGGAAGGTTCTGGAAACAATGCGAAACATAGGCCCGCATAGATGCTATGCAGGGCCAGACTTACGCATAACGTGTAGCGACTTTGTTGGCATACCTAGAAGTTGGGCTGGAATTACTAATTGGTTGAGGTGACAAATTGCGGCAGCAGGTGTTGCCAGACTTACGTATATCGTATCATGGTGTTACGACTTCACCACCGGAACTCCTGAACTATTTGACCAATTTCGATCAACATAGTCAACAGAGTTAAGAGGTTCCAAAAACCAGATTCAAGCCACTCAGCCAACGCAACCCTATCGCATTCACTGAAAATGTTTAAAACAGTTTAAATAGTTAGTTAGTATGTTAGTTAGTTTAGTATTTTTTTTTGTAGTGACGACCATCGAAAAGCGATAACCTTAACATTGCATTTACGGGGGGGGGGGGGGGACCTAAACCCCACTTATGATACTTTTTTTTTAATTGGGGTTTAGTTGTGGTTTAACGGTCAATTTTCAGTTCATTTCAAATTTCAAACGAATGTAACAATGAACTACACGTAAACAATCGACATCGGGAACTAAAACTCCGGGCGAAGCCGGGTGCTAACCCTAGTTAGGCTACTTATATTTACATGCCAGACATTTTTAAGTCGTTTAAAGAAAATTCGATCCCAAGCCAAGGAAGAGTTAAAGGTTAAAATTATTAATTGCTTTAACGACACGTCGCAACATTTTGTTCGAACTTCCTCCAATAATTGGTGCGATTCGTCTGCCTACTCTTTTGGCTCAATGGTTAACACGACTGCCTCTGTCTTAGCTCATCCCTGTCCATTCAAGAAGAGAAAGGTCTCGAAAATGTTCTTTTGCTCACGCCATGTACAAAATGTCAAATATACTAGGTATTGCCTAGCAAAATTGTTCCTTTCCGTCCTGAGAAACCTTAGCAGTTGGAAAACTTTTTTTTCTTTAGGGAAGATAAGTTTGAAATCAACCAGGTACTGTCTTTTATGGAATTTGTATTTACTTCTCAAAGCACGGTGGAGTTTAAAATCTCACGGTAAAATTTCCCGATTTTTCCTGGTTTTCCAGACCAATACTGTCATTATTCCCCGATTTTTTTTTCACATACCACTCAAATCGCAAAATCAAAATTTGCACTGCCCTAACTGTTACTGGTAGACAATAGGAAAGCCCTAATCTGAACAAAACCGAAAAACGCACCTAACACGTAACGTCCTGCAATACGTACGCCTAAGGAGTTTTCCCTTGAGTGAAATCCGAATTAGCTGTTCTTTATAGGATATCTATTCCGGATATCTAATTCCATGATTTTTTCCCTGAATATTCCAGAATTCATAAATACCCTGAATTTTTCCGGGTTTCCAGGTAGAACGGTAACCTGTCGGTCAAATATTCATGCGCGAATTTCGGTCAACGGGAAGCCATTTCAAGAAATAGAAGTGAACGAACTACTTAATGAAAGCACTAAAAAAAAAAAATTTAAGAAACGCTTAAACATTCAGCGTCTCAAGCCTTTGTTTACCTTCCAGGTGATATCACATCCCATGGCCAACATGACGAAGGCCAACAAAGCGGTCAATAGTATCTCTAGAGTGACCTTGAGAGCGGGTTCATGATCCCCAACAATGCTGTATCGAGTAGATGTTTCCAAAGATGCGTTGATTTCAATTGATTCATTGGTTCCATTATAAACGAAATCCATGATGACGGAGCCAGGCGAGTCCAAATGTTTTGTTTGAAAGGATGGGATTCTCCATACTTCTCTGACCTTCCGTGATATGAGCCGAATTTTAAGTAGTAATTACGCAATGTTTCAGGGATTGCTCATTCGTAGTCCGTTTTGTGACGTCAGAAGTGGCCAATTTTGTTTGAGGCCATTGGTTCGCGTGCATGTGGCGGAGTGAAACGTGTTTTTTCCTGCCCGAGTAAATTACTATTTTCAGCTCAAGTTTTTTTGGTGCCTTTTTCTTTTTGTTTGTTACCTAACACATTAAGATTACAACCCTACGGTGTGTGTTATTCGGAATAATTTTGTCGTAGCAACATACAGAATACGGGCAGACAGAAACAGGGGTGGAATTTTTTTATGTGTCCAACACGCTGCTTCTTTTAAATTCACATGGTCGGGGTATGCAGATTATGTCAAAAGACGCGGGAATTATTATGGGCTGGCGCAACTGTTAGGCCTTTGGCGGCTCTAATTGATCTAGTCCGGCAGCAGGCACAAAAATCCAAAAGAATAGTCTACACAAAAAGTTTTTGCGCAGAGATGTTCTACAACATGTCCGTACTCCAAAATATAATGATGTTACCTTGGCACCCTTGGGGAATTCAAGACGACTTTCAAAGATGGCGACGAAAAATGGTTTTTTGCTTCTAGCAACTGAACCGTTCATCCGATTGAAAATTGACCGGTTACCAATCGGAAAACAACTTTAAAATAACTAATCCTTTTTGCCGAAATTTAAAAGCATGAATAAAACAGTTTTTGAAGGAAATTTTAAAGTTATTTTAGGCCGTTAACACATGTTACATATACAATTCCTGATTTTAAATAGCTGCAGTACCCGTTCTAATTCGGATAAATGGACGTGATTAGACTTAGACGATGTAAGATGAAGATGTAGATGTATATTTATTTTGTAATTAGGTTAGGAGCTAAGCTACGGCAGTTTACATACGTTGTAGCACTGTGCTTTTCACTATTTTACCACAAGTTCCATCTTTAAACAGCTGCAGTACCCGTTCTATACACGTCGTATAAATGGACGTGATTAGGCTTAGATGAAAGATGAATATGTATATTTTCCAACAAGGGCAATTAAAACGTTTTATATTAAGGGACTGATCATTATTTACGGCCGGGGGGGGGGGGGGGGCCACTGGGGGAAATAAAAATGTGAGCACCAAATTTTCGATGACTTCCCCTTCTAGACCCTGGAAAAAAGCTCAAGAAGCTTGAGGGGGGTGTCATATAATTTTTGGATCTTGTGTTCCCCCCCGCCCACACACACAAGATCCAAAAATTATGTGACAACCCCCCCCCCCTCCCAAAATGCACTTTTTGCATGACTACTGAGACTGTCTCCAAGTGTTTTCTGTATCCAAGATTAGTGCTGTAGCCAAATTAAGTAAGTAGCTCTTCACACCGACAGTTACCATTAGTTGTAAGGAAACGTGTCTGTTAGGAACGAAAAGACATGTTGGGTTAAATGTCATATAAAATGTTGTTACTGGTATGCCCATATCCGTAACATAGTCAGCAACTGAAAGACTGAACTTTCTGAGGTCCAAAAATGACTGTCTTCCTGTTGGTCAGCGTGACCTCCTTCCCCGCTGACTGAACATGAAAAATTTATGACCACCCTCTAGACGGTCCAAAAAGTTCATGACCCCCTAATTTCCTCCGGCTCCCCCCCCGCCCCCCCCCCCCCGGCGATAAATAATGACCGGTCCTTAATTAGAAGTTTAAAGATGGTATTTGTGGTAAAATAGCGCACAGTGCTACACTGTAGAAAAACTATCGTAGCTCCTAATTGACATAAATCATTTTAATTCCCCATGTTGGAATTCGTCTAAGCCTAATCACGTCCATTTATCCGAATTAGAACGGGTGGTGCAGCAGTTTAAAGATGGAACTTGTGGTAAAAAGGACGAAAAGGTCACTGCTACAATTAGGTAGGTAATATAAATCACTTAATTACTATTGTTGGAAAATATACATCTTCATCTTTCATCTAAGCCAATTACGTCCATTTATCTGAATTAGAACGGGTGGTACAGCAGTTTTAAGATGGAACACGTGGTAAAACAGCAAAAAGCACAGTGCTACACTATAAATCATTTTAATTACGCTTGTTGGAAAATATACATCTTCGTCTTTCATCTAAGCCTAATCACGTCCATTTATCTGAATTATAACGGGTACTGCAGCTGTTTAAAGTCAGGGATACACAATACAATACATACAATTCCCGACTTTTAAACGGCCTAAAATAACTTAAATAACGAATTTCGGTAACGAATTTCGGCAAGAAGGAGTAATTTTAAAAAGTTTTTTTTAAGGAAATTTTATTCTAAACATAATTGATAACCGGTTAATTTTCAATTGGATAAACGGTTTAGACGCCAGCAGAAGCAAAAAACCGTTTCGTTGTCACCATTTTGGATGCTATCTGGAATTCTCCAAGGGTGCCAAGGTGGCATCATTATGTTTTGGAGCAGGGACATATTGCAGAAATTTTGTCAGATTACAGCGACCCTAAACGTTCGTGCTAAAGTGCAAAAGGGAAAACAACACGGGGCCGCAGGGAAAGGCTCTCAGTTGCGCTGCCAAAAAAAAAAAAAAAGTCGTGGAGTATGTGACGTATTCACGCCCACGAATCCACAATACAAAGCGCAATAAACAGCACAAGCAACACACTAAAAACGTCTTTTAAAATGATTACATTTTAGATGCACCAAAAAAAACATTTTTAGATTCTTTTAACTAAAAACACCTAAAATCGTTTTAGAAATAACACGGGGACTGAGAAAAAACCTCTTCAAACATTATGATATGCGTATAAAATAAAAACACGTTTCTAACACTTAAAAACACGTATTGAAACGGTACTGTTTATTTTACAACACATGATAAACATAAGCGTCTTCGTTAAACACAATTTTTAAAACATACGCGTTGCAATACAAACACGTGTATAAACACATGCTTAAACACATGTAGCGATACACGTGTTTATAAATTATTTTGAAACGCATTTCACGTACGTATAAATACTAAGGTCAGCCACGCAGTGCTATTTGTAAAACTCTTTACAACTGAAAATTTTTTCCTAGGTGTGTCTGAACCCTTCCCCTCTATTCTCTTAATGTGGCATAAAACTATCAAAATCGATGAACTACGTCCAAGTTTCCCTAAAGGTAGCCTCCAGCGGGGAGGATGGGGTTACCTCCCCCTCCACCCACGTTGCCCAGTGCTGATTGCATACTCCAGAACGGGCCCCCCCCCCCCCCATCCGCGGCCCGCTCCGTTACGAAGACCATTTTCCACAAACGAAACATTTTTTTAAACATTTTTTCAAATTGGTTAGGAGTAAATTTGTTTAGGGTTCTTTTTTATGTTGCGATAAAGAACTAGTGAGCATCACGTAGTGAGAAATCCAACAAAATGTGAAAAGCAGGAAAACTTATTGGATCGCAACATACAAACATTTTTTTTTCTACTAAAAGGTCGGGGGAGCTCAGTACTTAGCCCAGATTTAGCTCTGCGGATGAAAACACAATTGGGACGTAATTGGTGGGAGCCGGACTTTCACGTGCACTTGAAGAGATTAAATTTACTTCTATGGTCCAAAAATCGGTAACTGCCAATACTTCCATATGACACAACCCCCTCCCCCCCATCTACTTGGGGGCGAGACTTTCCAAGTTGTCGAGGAAATCCGTGACTTCGTTTTCTGGTTCTTCAGACTTGATGGCGTCCCTGCGCTGTTCGAAGGTTAGCGCCATGGCATTCCGCCGTTTAGCAGTGTTAAACCGTTGCTTCACCTCGGGAAATCTCACGATTATGGGCGTTGACAATTTTTGTTCGCCCTATTCTCGAGTATGCTACACCGGTTTGGTCACCTTACATAGTGAAAGACATCAACCTAATCGAACCTGTGCAGAGGAACTTTATACGTAACGCCTCCCTGGACTTCGAGATGTTGATCATCTGAAACGGCTTTCCAGGGTAAGCCTCTAGCTGTACAAAATACTACACAATCTTCGACCTAACCCTCTTCGACCTTACCCCTCATCTTCATAATACCCGGGGTCAACCCTGGAAACTTGTGGTGGTTCGATGCGAATACCCCCTTAGTGAAAAGCCCCTCGAAAAATATTCCCCGGAAAATATCCCCCAGTACCAATTTCCCCCCTACAAACAAATCAAAACCCTTAGATTAGATGAGGGAACAATAATCACCCTAAAGCCTCTGCCAATCATAACAGCCGGAAATTCAATGCCGTATAAAAAATACTTTTTTTTTCTGGCAACTTCGAATAGCGCCATGGAGATAGGAGCAGGGACATGGAGATAGGCTTGAAATGGGGTACTGCAACGTTCTCATGAATGCCGACAAAATGCTTAGAGATAATATCTGTGTCCCTAAGCACGGCATTTCATACTGTGCTCGTTTATGTGACCTACCACGGCATCACCACGGCATTCACATATGCGTATGCTTCCAAAGAACACTTTTCTTCCACCCTTGTCTGATTATTGAAACTTTTAAGAAGCAAGTTACCGTGAAAAGTTGGACCAAAACGGCAATAGAAGTTGACCAAGTCTGGTACTTCTTCCCCAGTGAGGAGATACATTTGAGACCTTCAACACACCTTCAACTAATTGGCCCAATGCACAGAAAAAGCAGACCTATAGGTTTTAAAATATTAAACATTGACGTTTCTGAAGCACGGAAGTGATTGGATTGACCAGGGAAAGCGAGCGATTTCCACGTAAAAGTAAACGTTTTCAACGCGTTTCTCTCCCTGCTACTCTCTCTCTCTCTCATTCGTAGGGGCTTTACTTCCTATAAGTATACAGGCGTACAAACACGCAAAAAATATTAGGTGTGCTGAGGAATGTGATGAACGAACTTTGAGCAATTAACTAGTATCGAAATAATCAGTAGCGAAAGAAGCCAACAAATTCTGAGAAAAATTTTACTCCCGTTAAAAATGGTAGCTGACACAGCAGCAACAGTATATATGTATGTTTATATATGTCATTTCTATATTTGTATATTTCTGCAAATTTAGTTGCACTGACAGGAATATAAGAACTGGGACAGGATTAGTATATTGACAGGCGAATGTAAGGTGCAAATGTTTAAAAAGCTTTCTAAAAGAATGCCTTACATGATTTATTTCTTGTTTCATTGATTTTAATGTTGTAATTTTTGGTGAAGCTTTATACCTGCATTTGTACAGTTCCGTGTTTTGTGCAAAAATTACATGCAGCAGTGCAGTGAGAATAGGCAACGAATTAGATCCAATCAAGCCAGGTATTGTTAGGGTTTTCGTAAACCCTAGCAAGCTAAACATTATGAGCAACACACAAATCTAAAGACAGAAAAAAAAACTCAGAAGCATGAATGTCATAGGTGAAATGTTCATGACAGAATAAGGGCGAAGAGTTTCATCTGAAAGCTACACTAATAATTACATTAGTAGCATACCGGAAATAACAAATTGGCCCCCAGGCAACAGCTTAGAACATGTGAAGGACACAAACAAGTAGAACTGTAGGTTCTGACGAATCAGACAGCGTTTCAAGGTGGTGGAGAATAGCGCTTTCTCCATACCTAAGGATGTGCGTAACACGCACGCTTAGGTAAAATTTCCGCAGCTAGAAATCGCCCTTCGACCATGCATGTGCATAATTTGACGCACTTCAGTGCAGAAACAGACAAAACGTCATTGCATCCACGATCAGGTAAAGAAAGGAAGAGAATAATCAGCTGACCTGAGCTAGTTAAAGGTCCCTCAGTTGAATAACCAGTTTGTTAATCGCCGGAGGGTAGAAAAGTCAGGTTACGGGCGGCAGACGAGGAAAACTTGAACCTACACCAATATTCTACCGCGCTCCTAATCGTAGTGGATTATGGGTAAGCTATATGGTAGATACCAGTGCTTTTTTCCGCCTTCGTATGCAGGCGAGTCAAATTATGTGCATGCGTGGATGAAGCATTAATTACGCTTCCAGTGTGAAGGCAAAAATGCCGTTGCCGTGGCAAAAACGATACCTAAATACAATATCGTTTAGTTAAATGCGAACAGTCCTATCAGTCCGTGACAATAAAACAATTCCTTCTAAAGAAAAGAAAAAAATTCCAGATAATCTTCCATGGTTAATTGCGTGCAGTCGTATCAATCCGTGACAATAAAATAAATGATACCTCCGGAAGAAACAAGTTTCCAACTAACGTCTTACGGTTAATTGCTTGCAGTGGCAATCAGTAGCAATCAGTAGCAATAAAATAATTCCTCCTGAAGAAAAAAACAAGGAACGTAAATCCTCATGCTTGAAAGCACAGGGTTCCTAACATTTTTTAGTCAGAGGGTTACTCATACGCTTCAGTCATAGAGAAAAAAGGCATCAACATTGCTTATTTAGTTTTTTAGGCCAAATAGTTGAGAGACTGTGGTAGTAGAGGGTGTTACTGAAAGCATAAATCACTACTTTGCAACGAAGACCTTTTTTGTTAACTTTTTACTCGTGGAAATTAAGCTCAGCCCTCTACAATTAGTCTGGTGCAATTAGCACTTTAGGTCAGAAAAAATTCCCATAAAGATAAAACTTGGCAGATATGTCGAGAAATACTACCCGAGTAACATACTAAAACTCTCCTAAAAATCCCACTGGAGGTTTCGCCGCCATTTTCAAAAATTGTCTATTTTCTTTAATATCGCAAACTAATAAAAGTTTTATAGAAATCTAAATTAAAGATAGAACTCTCTACAAGGTAAGTCCTTATGTTTTCGTTAAAACCCACCGGTTTTTTTTTTTTTTTTGCAATCTACTGGTTTACTGGAAAACGTGATGAATTTTTAAAAAATGGCCACCGCCGGCTACCAAATTATCTATCTGGTGGGGTTGGGGGGCTGAAAAAGTTTCATATCTAGCAACCAATTTGCCCCTTTGGTTTCAGTATAAAAATCCCGGATCACAATTTTTCACGGCCCTCCCCAAAAACGGTTTTTTGGCTGTAACTCTTTAGCAAAAACGTTCAACACACAAATATGATATACATCTTTTAACCAAAAAGCATCCCTTGAGCCTCAAAGTCGTATTTAAAGTGTATCACCCCTAATTTGCGCGAAAGTTCCTTTTTTTTTTAATTGGGTGTTATATTTTCGTGTTCAAAGTGCTCTTGCAAGCCATCTAACAGCGCGAAGTGGACTTGCTTAGGATTTTCTGAAAGTTGGGCATTTATTCTCTTATCTTAGGTGAAGAGGCGAATGCGTATGGGGATATTCGAATTCAAAGTGCTCTTGCGAGCCCTCTAATAGCCCAAAATTGACAGGCTTAAGGTTTTATGAAAGGTGGAGCTCTATTCTTTTCATTGATTCTAACTGAAATTATTTAGCTTAGATAGGGACCGTTCTACGCCCATTCAAAGGTGAAGAGGTAATGGCATAGTGGAGAAAGCGTATGGTGAATTTCGAATTCAAAGTGCTCTAGCAAGCCCTGTAATAGCCCGAAAAGGGCATCATTAGGATAATCTGAAAGGTGGGGTCTATTCTTTCCATCAGTCCTAACTGAAATTGTTTAGGTTAGATAGGGACCGTCCTACGCCTATTTTAAGATGTAGCAGTAATTGGTCGTTGTGGCTAGTTTCTATTTCAAGTGCCATTGTAATGGTCATATTTCTATTTGTACACAAGCTAAACCATTTCGCCTAAGCTAAACAATTTCAGTTAGATTGATGGAAAGAACAGATCCCCGTTTTTCAAAAAATCCTAAGCATGTTCATTTCGGGCTATTAGAGGGCTCGCAACTTCACTATAACAACCAACTGAAAAAAGAAGGTGATAAACTTTAAATACAATTTTGGGGTTCAAGGGTTGCTTTAAGTAAAATATGTTTATCACTTTTATGTGCTGAACCTATTTGCTTCACATTATGCTTTTGATTTGTTGACGGTTAAAGAGTTACAGCCTCACGGAGGGCAAGGCACCTGGTCCGGATAGCATTGTCAGTCGGATGCTTAAGGAGACACAGGCAGGAAGTGCGCGCAGTAAGGCAGGTATTTATTGCATATCTTTAGGCAGAGTTTGGGAGAGGGTGTTGTGCCGGAGGACTGGAGGATCGCTGCAGTGGTACCACTGCACAAGGATGAAAAGAAGAATGTTGTGGGAAATTACCGTCCAGTAACACAAACATCGATATACTGCAAAATGTTGGAGCATATTCTTGTCAGCAACCTTGTGGCGCACTTGGAAATCAACAGTCTACTCTTGCAGCGACAGTTCGGCTTCCGTAAGGGATCTTCGTGCGAGCTGATGCTTCTGGACATGATACATAATATTGCTAGTGCACTAAATGGAGGAGCTACCGTTGACCTTGTAGCATTGAACATGGCTAAAGCTTTTGACTCCGTGCCTCACGATTTGCTTGTTATGAAGCTTCAAGGCTATGGTGCAGCAGATGGTGTTATGAACTGGTGTCGTGCCTTTCTCCAAGACAGAAGACAGTTTGTTGTTGTGAATGGAAAAAGGTCAACTGAGGCTCCAGTCTTGTCTGGAGTGCCACAGGGATCCGTTAGTGGTCCTATTCTGTTTTTGATTTACATAAATGACCTGATCGAATCCATTCAGTCTGTGGAATCATCTGCAAACACTGCTGTGTCGTCTTCAGACGTATTACGGACGCGGACGACAGAAGACAGCTGCAATTTGATTCTAATCGAATTGAAGAGTGGTGTAAAAAGACCAAAGACCAAAGTTTTAGCGGTGTCTAGAAAAAAGACTCATTCCCGAGTATAAAATCGGTAATGCTTTGCAGGTGGTTGATAGACTATTCTAGGAGTTCAAATTAACAATAGGCTAAACTGGAACGACCACGTCTCGAACCTGTGCACAAAGGCCAACTCTCAAGTTCGCTTCATAAACCGTATTTTGGCTCAACCGAGGCTCAACCGTATTTTGGTTCAACGACGAGCACTAGAGAGCTCGTTTTCAATGCTTTAGTTCGGTCAAAACTCAATTATTGCAGTACGGTGTGGGACCCTGAAACTAGATTTTTGGTGGACATGCTTGAGAAAGTGCAACGCCGCGGCGCACGGATGGTGTTCGGCAGATTCAATTCTGAACGTGTGTCTCTGGTTTGCTGAACGCTCTGGAATGGCAGCCATTTGAGGTGCAAAGAAGTAATCGTCGACTAGGACTGTTCTACAGGATGTATAACGGGGACACTCTTTTAAACCCAGACGACTACATAAAAATTCCTAGCTATTTTGGGCGACATGACCATGAAGGCTAACAGGGTGCAGTGTAATACAAATGTACTTGCAGATTCTTTCTTTCCGAAAACTGTCAGAAACTGGAACGAGTTGACTACTGAAACTGAATGCCACAAGTTTTATTGCTTTCAAAAAGTATTTAGATTTACAACATGATTGTATACAGTGTCAACATTCTTGCAGTTAGTTTGTTTAAATGTTTTTGGGGGCAATTCTTTGCCCTTTTCTGTGGATGTCGTTTTAATGCCTTTACGCACTATGACTAACTTAAAAATATTAAAAAACAGGTTTTTTTTTTGGGGGGGGGGGGGCCATGTAAATTTGTGACTCGGGATTTTTAACACTCCTCTGCCCACGTACGAACTCGAACTGAGACCAAAGGGGCAAACTGAGAGCCAGACGTGAAACTTTTTCAGACCTCCCACCCACTAAATAGATAATTTGGTAGGGCGGCGGCCATTTCTTCAAAATTCATCACGTTTTCAGTAAACCAGCAGATTGAAAAAAAAAAAAAGGTTGGTTTTAACGAAAGCATCATACGGACCTTTCTAGTAGAGCTGGAAAACAAAAAATATTGTAATTGTGAGATACAGAGAGAGAACCAGGCGCCTTTATGCATTTCAAACTTCTAGCAGTGTGTGAAGTTACAGTGCCAGTCAATGAAGTGCTGAAGAAAAATATAGACTGAAAATCGCTGGAAGGAAGGAAAAGAAAAAAAGGAGTGAAACGTGGGATCTGGGGTTAAAGACGGAAAGCCAAAGGTTCAACAAGTTAAATAAATACAGATGCAAACCTATTTACGTTGCCTTTTGGACTTATATGTTAGACTGCCTGAGCGGGGAATCGAACCCACGACCACCAAACCAAAGGCCGAGGTCCTAGCTGAGCCATACTGACACGACCGTCAGTAGGCCGTGTCAGTATGGCTTAGTGGTAGGACCTCGACCTTTGGTTTCAAAGATTCTGGGTTCGATTCTCCACTCAGGAAGTCTGACACATAAGTCCAAAAGGCAACGTAAATAGGGAGCTGGGGGAGGGCATGGAGGGAAGTAGGTTAGGGATAGGATGGGAAGAGTCCCGGCACAGAATGTTGGTGAAAGCTCCAGTGGGATTTTAGGGGACTTATTATGTTACTCGGCGAGTATATCTGGGCATATCTGCCAAATTTCATCTTTATGGGAATTTTTTTCCAAATTTCGTCAAAAAATGTCCTAATTGCACTGGACTAAATGCCATTTTTTGCAGCGGGCTGGTATGTGGTGGGAAGAGATCATTAGGGAAGGGCACGGGAGGCCGTGAGATCCTTGAAAGTAAAACTCAATCAAAACTATATTTTGGACGATGAATGGATATCTGGATTATTACGTTTGGTTGCGCACGCCACATATATACAACGTTGTATTGGGACTTAGCCCACAGTTCACTCGATATCGTGCTGTAGGCAGAAGAAACAATATTAACAGGATACATTTGGTCCCATTTAATACACAATTACTTACGAAACAATATTTACATATTCATCATTTAGTTAAAAAGTTGTTACCTGAAAGTTGTTAGTCGTCCTACTCCATTCAAGACCAGACTCCAGAGCGCCACCTATAAAACAATACCATGCAATGACACTTCGTTCTCCATCAAAACTCTTCGTTCTAAAGCAAAACTACACTTTGCAGTATTAGAGACTTAGTCACTTAGTCCCAAACCTTCGAAAATAAGGTATACAATCAATTTCTTGTTGTTACTTGGTGCTCATTTTGCTATGGCAAGCTTGCATACTTTATTTCAAGTCACCTGTTATTTATTGAAGTAACGACTTT
>JAHWFP010060813.1:2121-24150 GCA_023313725.1 Lithobius niger | reverse complement strand
GGGTGAACCAATCGACTGAATATAGCAGACAGCGGCAGTTTCGAATTAGAACCATGTTGGATTGAAAAACGAAATGTAAACAGTTCAAACTTACCTTTAAGGTGCCTGATGACGACTACAGTTAGTAGTTGAAAATTTGCAGTTAGTAGACTATCTTCGTTGTGAAAGTGTGCGTTTTTGTGAGTATCTTGTGACATTTTAAAATTATTCCTGATGTGTTTTTAACACTGATTTCATGTTTTCATTACCCTATTTGTACGGGATTATTACGGGTCTTCCTTGCTGTTGGAACTGAACCTTTTAAAAGTTTAATGGTAATTTAAAACTCTTTAAGGAGCATTCAAGTATTACATCATCAAGAAATTAGCCATTTTCAACCGCACCTCCCCCCTCGTCATCAATTCGTAACCTCCCTCCAATATTACGTTGTTTCTAACTTTACCCCCCCCCCCCCTCTTCCGTTTTCATCCATTTGTAGCCAAACTGCACAAGCCGTGGGTCTTTAATACACTATTTATATAATTTATGAATGCGAGATGCTTGCCTATGTTGATACTTGGGTTAGCACTAGTGGGTGCTTCCGTGTGAATGGATTTTTATCCGTTGACTGCTGTGAAGGTTTTTTTTTAAATCTGGTTGGATGAGCTCAAGCATTTCGAGCCATACTGGTTATAACCTAAGGTAGTTTTATTTTTCTGCTGCTTGTATATTATGTTAGAATTCGTCAATGTAAATTTTCTCGGCAAAATTTCAAAGCCTTACGTCAAGTGAGTCTTGTGTTGATAGATTCTAGTGAATTCAATCACGTTGCTTAAAATTTGGTGCATTGTAAAAAAAACTGGAGGTTCCTTGAGGTTAAAAAATATTCTTCGAGATTGGTGACCATTTACCAACATAGAAGTGTTCTGTCCATGGGTTTTATTTCAAATGTAAAAAAATTGTCATTTTGAACAATGAATGATGGCGTATTAACAGGGTTTACACCAGGTCCTCTGAAGTTCTGGAAAGTCCATGAAATAAATCGCACAAAATTCCAGCACAGGAAATCCAGGAATTTTGAGTGTTTTAGGAAAAGTTCTGGAAAAATAATGGGAAAGGATTTTTATTACTACTGTTTAAAATTACTTTAAAACTGTTATCAAGCTATCCACACCAAACTATCCACGCCAACTGCTATCCACACCAAAAATCAAAAATTGGGCCAAAATACATCATTGGAAGAATAATCACAGAACGTGGAAGTCCCAGAAGAGACTGGAAAAGAGAAGAACTTTTAAAAATTAATTTGTTTAGAAAGTAGTTCTGGACAAAAGAATTGCAGAAAATTCATTGAGAACTAACCGAAACTCAACAAAAATTGGCCAGAACTTATGTCACAGAAATGTCTGTATAATTGTGTAAAGGATGTGCCTTAGCTAGAGGTTCAAATTTGGCTTAAGACTTATCAAAAATAGTCCTGGAAAAGTCATGTATAGTCCTGGATTTTTTAAACCAAAAAAATCATGTATAAGTCGTGTATAAAGCATAACCAAACGTTAAACACTTAACGACCATTACAAATGACTCGACAGGAATAAATAAAAGGTCATAAAAAGCTAGCTTTGTGATAGTTTCCTACGAGCTGAGCACAACCCAGTTGGCAACATCCTGTTATCATAGCCGACATACGATAACATTTCCTTGTCTGACCTATATGGGATTGTCCCATGATGTTTGTACTGGTTTTTCAATGTGTTAATCATCATTCAGATCATTCAAAGATAACTCCCCTACACCTGTCAAGACCTATTAAAATGATCCACATAAATTATTTGGCAGGGCTGAATAGCGGTGCATAAGTGATTTATGACTAGTGATGTACCAGCGATAGCTCCTGGAGGATATTACTTGTTGTGTGGCATTCCTTACGCTTCCTTAAAATAAATATATTACCTTAGGCTCCTAATTGGAGATTTCGTGCATTTTAAACCATGACCAATACTGAATGGACGGTCCACATGCTGTTGTGTTATTTAACAATTTTCAGCAACTCTCTAAGGATGCAACGATCCGCTAAAATGCTGATTCTTCTATTTAAAAAGAAGTGAAGTCCAATATGATCTGATGTTAAAGAGTAAAATGCAACTTAAGTTTCTACTTGCCATTCCGAAAATATGCACTACCTGTAATTTTTATTGCATTCAGTTCCCGAGTGCTTGTTACCCTGGAGGAATCAAAACTCGCAAGTTACTCCCAGCTAAGCACCCACGTGCGCGATCAGGCACCCGCAGGCCCTCCATAAATGGTGTTACGGCGTTAGCCAGCGGTCTCTCTTCCTCCGGCCGTCGTGACGCCATTGTTACCCTCGCTTCAAACTTTTCGCCGAAAGCTTCAAGTCTCGCATTGCTCACCGAACTACATCAGGTCTTTTTCCGAAGGCTGTGGCATCGATGGTCTTCCTGACGTCCCCACCGATACCTCCTGTCCCTATGTGGTATGCCTTTCACCGAAAGCTCTCAAGTCCGCTTATGCCACTTTACTGACCTTCACCACTGTAAGCCTTTCACCAAAAGCAAGCCTTCACCTAAAGCAAAGCCTTCGTCGAAAGCCTGCTTCACGACCTTACAATGAACTCGTCAGCTCACCGTTTTCTGCCCAATGGGGGAACCAACGAACCAGGTTAACTTCAACTTTCTCATCGGTTTAAGTGAAGAAACCTTCACGAAGATTCTATTGTAAACCATGCACTGAATACTCCCTTCACCGAAAGCATCCATAAACTGTACGGCTCAACGGGCCCGTTCACCTCCGTTACCTCCTTGAATCTAAATCACTTCTCAAGCTCTCTTCGTAAACGGTTCACCTTTCCAGCTGCATCAGCCTGGAGGTTAAACCCGAAGCCTTTGCCACTAGCTCTCAACAAAGAAAAGAAAGCCTCAGTCAAGCCTTCACCAAAATCAACAACCCTTCACTGAAACCAAAAGCCTTCACCGAAAGCAAGCCTTCACCGAAAGCATACCCTTCACCGAAAGAAAAACTTTCACCGAAAGCTAAGCCTTCGCCGAAAGCCCCGCTTCACAAACTCGTAATGGATTCCTCTGTTCAACGAGAATCAACGCCTCCGGCCAGACCCAAGCATCATTGCTTACCATCTCCAACACTCCCTTCTGCTGCTCCACTTGCTTCAACTGCTTCGCCAGTGCCTTGTGGACAATGTCCTCCATCATCAACTTCGTCTCCCACTCCTGATGAACACCATCGTTCACTCCTGAATTTTTCATCCACCACATCACGTCAACCAAATAATCGTCGCCGTGATGAACTCACACCTGATGAAATTCACCGTTTAATGGACCGCACAAAAGGAATTTTCTTGCAACTGACTAAGTTCCTCCTCCCTCCACACACAACACATCTTGTGTCTCCGATTAGGTTGCATCTTTGGACAACGACTCTCACAAAAGGAAATTTGACAGATTCCTCAGCCACTCCATTCTGCGACCTTCTCAAAGCCGTGGAAGCCATCGTTCCCGATGAATTTCTACACAAACCCGACCATGCCCCCCCCCCCCCCCCCTTTCTACGAATAACAGAAGGCTAGCAACTGGTTTCAGCTTTAGATAAAAAGAAAGGAACAACAAACAACGTGCACGCATAGGCCAATCCACCACTCTCCTCACCACCTTACTTTGAACCAATGGATCTCTTTTAGACAAAGACGAAACCCTTAAAGTTGACAATGAACTTCCTTTTAGTCCTCTGGCGATAACCCCGCCAACCCACGACAGTTCGAAACTTATCACCAATCTGAATTCATGGCAACGAAAGCTGACATAAATTTTAAAACCGCCATGTTCATCCCAAAACGTGCTGAAGTTCCAACTACAGTTCTTAAAGAAATAGACAGGATTCTTCGCCTCGGCCTTCGTGCCGCCTTTCAGGCTGATGTCCTCACCACTGCAATCAAAGCACTCTTCGAAAGGGGGCTCGCTCCCGAATCCAACAAATGCAACATCAAGCACCAACAACTTTAATCTTCAAACTTTTAAGTAAATGTCATTCGCCACTTCCCACAGCTCCATTTGGTTCACCAACACTGACAACATCCACCGCAAGCCAGTAGGCAACCCGCTCCGGTTTTTCAAACCTGCCTGCCAGCCTTTCCCATGCCGGACTTGCTGTAAATTTGGCCTCTAACCGATTTCCCTATGTTCAACCCTTTCCAAAGACAGCAACTACGAAAGCACCACGTTCGTCATCAACCCAACAATCGTTAAATGGTCAACGTTCATCAGCCGCCCCGTGTTCACCGATAAACACATGCTCAACTACCCAAGTTCCCCTTAGACCCTTCAGCTCTTGCTTATGAAACTCTTCATTCGAAGGCTTCTCACTGATGTCCCTCACCTTGAGGCAGACAATGGTACACTTCTGCCACTTTGGCCTACAACCTCTCACTTCACAGGCCCTGATTCTGAACCTCTAGCAATGGGCGTCGCCTCCTGCAGCCCTCATCGAACCATGTCACTCTGATTCCTTTCAGACTGTTCCCATTTCCATCATCGTGTGCTATCACGAACATAAACAACATGTTAGCCATTCACCCCTGTTACGCATAACCATGGACTGGTTCCAACAGGAAACTCAAACCTTTCGTCTCCATGCACTTCTCACCCAATTCATTCATGTTGACTCTAGGGCCCACATTTTGTCCTGCACTCCACAGCAACGCACCATGTTACACCCTCTGCACAAAGTCACTGCCCCACCAAGTGCTGATAGAACTACTGTCACCCCACATCACGAAACATCTGGCCATCCACCCAGGGATTACCCACAAACTATGTCATCTCGCATTCCACTCGACATTCACCACTACACTCCTGACTGGACTAACCCACGTTAACAAGCACTGTTTTGCCTTCAAACCCAAGAACCCATCCGATGACCTCAACCCGGAACATTCTCACTGCAATTTGCAACCCTCCAGCTCAAACCTTGAAACCAAGCTTCCGTTTTCGTTCTCTGAACGCAACTTCCCTTAACGGAAAACCATCAACCTTACCACCACCCGAAAACCGTCAACCACAGCAATCAACATGTAACCTGACTTCTCGGAAACTTATCCTCATCCTCCAAGATGGAACCCTTTCAAGGATCGAACATCATGTCAAGTATCCCCCCTTAACCTTTGACTTAACCCCCCCTCTAAACCAACGCTGTACTCTTGAAACTTGCCGAACTTCTTCACCAACTCGCTTTGGCAAAGGAATGGTCCCTCCCCACTCCGACAGCCTTGCGCGTTGAAGTCGGTCGTGATTCGAGAACGTTGCGCCTGCAACAAAACCACCTCTTCTCAGTCACGTGGGACCCAGCCCACACCCTTGGGAACTCGCCATGACTGTGCCCGCCACCTATATTGACGAGGTCAACTGAATGCAATAAAAATTACAGGTAGTGTATATTTTTGGAACAGCAAGTAGAAAAAAAAGCACAATTTTACCTGGCAAGGAGGTCTAAATTGGTTTCTAAGAAAATACACACTACCTGTAATTATTCACCCAACCTCCCCTCTTGAGTCACCGTCATGACTGACACATCGTGAGGAAAAGTAGATGGCTGGCTAACGCCGTACCACCATTTATGGAGGGCTTGCGCGTGCCTGACCGCGCATGCGCAGGTGGGTGACTGAGCTGGAAGAGTTTTGATTCCTCCAGGGTAAGAAGCAGTAAGGAACTGAATGCAATAAAAATTACAGGTAGTGTATATTTTCCTTCAGGCAATAAAAACTAATTTTGACCTCCTTGCCAGGTAAAATTGGGCTTATTCATTTAGTAAAAAGTATTTGAGGATTCGCAAGTAAAACCTAAAATTTGGTGACCAGAAATAACTATCTTTCATTTGTCATGAAATGTTGTGGGAAAATACTACCAATGTTTTGAAAAACCGAAGGTTCTGCTGTTTTATTTTGGTTGATACTCGTACTCAGAAAAAAACTTACAGCAAATGCAAGATCCACAGTTCAAAACAAACAACACAAATTTTTCAAGCTTCCACTCAAACTTGCGAATTTTTGGCAATACATGTACTGGCTGTATTCCTCAGGCAACAGTCGGAGACTTGCACCATATTTTCCATCTATCACTCCAGCACTCCATTACTCCAACAAACCTTTTTGCTGTAGACTTTTGAATTCCTGTCCCAACCCAAGCTGGCCTTGAGTCAGGTCTTGTAGTTTTACACGTGGGTGTATCAGCAGTTATTTGACGGATTTAAAGTAAATTTTGAAGCTCCACTACAAAACGTGCATTTGTACGACATATTTTACTACCGGAAGTGACGATAGTTTGTAAGCAACACTACAACCACGTCGGTAGTTTTGTTTAAAAATTGCTTTTAACTTGAGACCTTAAACTAACTGCAGTTAGGCCACCTAAAAAATGAAGTTCATGCCATTTAGTTCTAAGATGTCTTTGAAACAAAATTAAATTTCTATCTTGGGCCTTTTTAAAGAAGGAACTAAGATGAGGCCTACACTAAAAAAAAAGTTCTTTTCCACAACACTACTCCGTCTTAAGACTCAATCTTCAGTTATCAAAGCCTCCGAGACCCAAAGAGTTTTTGGTTGTCCACTTTCTTCTTTGTTAGTGTCTTAGTATGTCGGACACGTTCTTGCTTGTCGGCATGTACACAAACTCGATTTCCTTTTCTTGCACTTGCTGCCTCAGGAAATGCAGTTTCAGATCCATGTGTTTTCTTTCTGACGTCTGCTTGGTTTTAGCTAGACACATTGCTCCTTGATATTGTGCTTTCACTTAAATGGGTGTTTTCACAAAATTGTCCATCTCTATTTCATTTAAGAAATTCTTATGCCATATCATTTCTTTTGATGCGTGCAAGTCGCAACATATTAACATATTCAGCTTCAACTGTGGATAAGGCCACTGTTTCTTGTTTCTTGCTACGCCATGAAACTTCAGCGCCTGCAAGGATACCCACATATCCGCTTTGAGAGTTTCGATCAGCTACGTCTGAACCCCTGTCCGCATCTGTGTAGAATTGCATACCCGATCCAGTCTTCTGAAACATTAACCTCGTGCTTTTCATTTTGTTGAGGTACCGAAAGAGTGTTTCACTCCGTTCCAGTGCTCCTCACTCGGTGCATTGTTGAACTGACTCATGTACGACACTGCGTATCCTAGGTCAGGTCTTGTGCCGTTCGACAGCTAAAAGCGACTCCCAATAACCTCTTGGTAAGGTAAGCATTTACGTGTCGACAGGCTTATTTATCGTCTGTTTTTGTGCACGGGGCATCCACCCAAAATTTAACGGTTAACGGCATCAAAGCGTGACTTGAAAGAATTAAGCGAAGACAAGCACTGAGCCGTGAACGACTGAGGTTGCGTGATGCCAAGGGGTAAGAGAACCACGTAGGACAACATGTTGCTGCCTAGACTGTACGCAAGAATTAAGCCAGGAGATAATGCCAGGAGTAAACATGTCATGTAGTTAATTAAGAAATTAACTTAGTGTGCGAGTCAGTATTGAAGGCCTTACTGAAGTCGAAAAAGATAAGATCACAAGGTAGACCGAAGTCAATAAATTTAGTAATGGTTTCGTAGGTGGAAAGAAGATTGGAAAGGCAGGAACGTTTGGATAAGAATCGTGTTGAGAGGCTGGAAGAGAATTTTGAGTTGAGTACATTGTGTAAAAAGATCAGAGTAAATAAACCATTGAACTTGTTTAGTTTCTTTCTGAAGTTTTCAAGAACTTTGTCGTTTTTGGCTATAATGAAGGTATCATCAACGTACACACCTATAAGTCCTTCAAGTTGTAATACACAAATGGGTCGACTACGGCCTCTTTAGTCCAATTTATTTCAGAAATTCATACAAGCATGTGTACCAGTATTCCACTCTCATCCCGGTTGGTGTAGCCTGTACAAACCTTTATTTAATTTGCATAGTCTTTTCCTTTCTTCAAAAAAACAAAAAAAATGGTGGCTGTTCCATATAAGTTTCTTCTTTTAAAGATCGTTAAGATACACCACGGTGATATCCATTTGGAATAATAAATAGCCAGTTGAGGATGTGGCCATAGCGACTAAGGCGCTATGCAAGTGATCTGGGGGCGAACTGGGTAGCTGGTTCGAATCCGGGTCATGCCACTCCGACGAAACGTAAGTGCATAAAGGTGGCTTACTGAACTACATTATTTCTTGTGTATGATTTTCGCTGTTGGCTT
Source organism: Lithobius niger (assembly GCA_023313725.1). Lineage (NCBI taxonomy): Eukaryota > Metazoa > Arthropoda > Chilopoda > Lithobiomorpha > Lithobiidae > Lithobius > Lithobius niger. Next base: position 15,927 of record JAHWFP010060813.1, on the reverse strand, counting down.
AATTTCCAATTTTCCAAATATCCATTTGGTGCACCTTCCATTGCTAAGGCAATCAATGTTCTCACAGATTTCAACTTAATTACTGGCGCATACGTTTCTCGGTAATCGATTCTACGTATTTGCATGAAACCTTGCACTACCAGTCTTGCTTGGTATCTCTCCAATTTTCCTTCTTGCATAAATTTCCTTTTGAAGACCCACCTTTATCTGATGATCTTCCTCCCTGGCGGTCTCGGCACTAGTTCCCAGGTCTGGTTTGCATTTCTTCTTCCATCCATGGCCGATGTCCATTCTTTAGCTTCAGTCCCTTTCTGACTCCGAATCAGTCCCTTTCTGCACTTCCTCCCAAGAATTTGGTTCTTCTAGGCCTTCGACCTTGAATCGAGACAAGCTACACTTCATTTGGAACTCTTTTCAGCTTATCGCAATGACCTTTGGACAGGCCTTGACTATATTTGTATTGGCAAAAAGGTTCGGTCCTGATCGTATCAACTTTATGAATGTCAAGGAACTTTTCTTCTGGTCTTTCATCTTGTTTCTCTTCATTTGGATCGGATTACTCCCCCTGCTTCGGATGTTCCCTTAGCAGTTTCTTCGTTTTCTGCAGGTACCTTGTCTACTAAAGTGATTTCAAAAGGTTTTGAGGGTTTGTCTCTAGTCTTGACTTCAGAGGTATTTTCTCTTAAAAATGGGAAGACAGTTTCTTCAAATTTCACATCTCTACCTATTAAATCTTATCCTCTCTAAAAGTCCACAATTTGTACCCCTTGAGACTCCTTCAGGGTAGCCTATGAAAACTGCTCTTGATTCAAGCTTTTGTTTGGAAACACGTCTCCTAGTTCTTTTGTCGGGCACAAGTTTATTTTAAATGCCGTATTTGCTTCTTCGGCCCATTGGTGATTAGGTAATCCGGAATGTATTAATAAACACCTCGTCATGTCCATCAGCATCCGGTTAAATCTCTCTGACAATCCATTTTGCTGTGGATTTCCAGGGATTGTTTGTTGTCTTCTTATTCCGTGTTTTAGGAGATACTCGTCAGCATCCCTACTTCGTTATTCCCCGCCGTTGTCGGAGGGTAGGATTTTCACTTTCACGTCATGCACGTGTTCAGCTTCTAGTCTGAATTTGTGGAACGTCTTTTTTTTTTCTTTCTTCGTGGGATACACTTTTGCGTATCTGGAATGTCCATCTATAAAAGTCACTAGTTAGTTAGCTCCTCCTTTCGAAATAGGATTGATTTTTCAACTACATCTGACTGTATGACTTCTAAAATTGTGAAGGTTTGCTGCTGCTTGACTTTGAGAATGGTCGTTGTGCAAGTTTCCCTTTCAAACGTGTTTTGCCTTTCAGTTCTTCGCCATCTTCGCTTTCTAGGTTTACTTCAAGTGGGTCCTCCTTGACTATTTTGCACTGCTGATTGATGTAGGTGGGTCTTTGGTGCCATAAATTTTCATTTTGATTTTTGACTTGAGTATGCGGATTGCTTTGCTTCGTCTGTTTTATACAGTCTGTTTTCCCTACAAGCAATAAGAATTACTGTACCATCTGGTTCACTACTGAAGCTTCACTATTTGATTCTCACTTCGTATCCCATTTCTTCAATCCTTCCCACTGACAGCAGGTTTCTGTCTTAAGTCTGAGATGTATAACACGTTAGTGATTGTTATATTTCCTCCTCTGTTGTCTTCAGAAATGTTTAGGCAGGCGTCTCCCGTTTCCATTACCCTCATTTTCTCACCATTGGCTACTTCCACTGTTTACACCTTATTTTGGCGAGCTTTCTTTGGTTGGAAGACTGTGGTCAGTCGCTGCACTGTCTTGTTCATGATTCTATCACGTTTCTATTGTCTTCAGCTATTCAGAGCTTCCAGTCGAAATCACAACCCCAGTCGCTCTGGCCTTCTGACTCGTTTAGGTTTCTTCGTTGCCTTTTTGAGTTCTAGGGCTACAATTTTCGTCTTGTCCTCGACTGTCTTCTTCTTTCTCTGGTCAATTTCGAGCGATGTGTCCCAATTTTCCACAACAGTAAAAGAATTTTCTCACATTTTTATTTAGCAGTTTCTTCTCGTTCGAATTGCTGCCATCTTCATTTTTCTTTTTATTTTGTTGACTGGTTGTCTGTTTTTCCTTTGGTAAACAGAGCTTTTCTTCTTTTGGTTTCCCTTTATGGATTACTCATCTCTACATTTTCTCTTCTAATAAATGCTTAATTTTATAATTTTGGTAGTCAAATGACTTTCTTGGTACTCCAAGTTGAGATTCAATGACTTAACTTTTGGGTAGGTCCGTAAGCATCACCAAGGCAGTTGCTTTTCAATTAAATTGTAACTACATGGTCTCAATTTGCTATGAATGTCCATAATTCTTCCAAAATATGAAATAATTTTTTCTTTCATATCTACACTGAAAAATTCTATCTTGAGTTGAATTACGTGTGACAGCCCATATTTGGTGTGTACTACTTCTCAGTTTTCCCAAGCTTCTTTTTTGGTCTTGCGCAATTACCAGTATCATCTTAAGTAGCTATCATCCACTGCAATAAAAAGGAATGTCAACACCTTATCACATTTTCTCTCGCCTGTACTCATGGATGGTCCATATCTTGGATCAATAGCACTTCTCACACTTTTCTGAATATGTGCAGCACGGGTTCTGATTGACCAGGCTTAGTTAATTTCAGAGTTTAATTTTGGAATTTTCAAATTGTATTCATTACGGTTACCATGTTTGATCTTTAATTTATTTATTCAATAAAATAATTCATGAAAATTTCGTTAACTTTCTTCGCTTTCTTAGGTAGGTCTCATCGTCGTAGCGAGGCCCTATGAAGAGCCGACCGCGTGCTTCGTTATAGCGAGGTTTCGATATATATTCGTTATGATTTTAGTCTCCTTTGCTGATACTTCGTGTGATTTTCATCAAAAGTTACTTTAAATAATTTCTTCAGTAAGTATTTCGGCTTCACTTATCTGATTTTGACTTGGTTTTCTTCGCGGTGTCGTTTGTGGTTGCACTCGTTATGGCGAAGCGTTGTGGTGCTCACATTAGGCCTAAACGTTCATCGTTTTGCACTGCCGATTTTTCGGCCTCTGCTGATCGCTATAACATCTTACTTTTTGTCCATATAACCTCTTTGGAGCAGTGGAAGCGTGCTGGGCCCATAACCTGTTTTACTTTTACACGTGGGTGTAAATTCAGCAATTATTTGATGGATTGAAGTAAATTTTTAAACACCACTACAAACGTGCATTTGTATGACATCTTTTACTACCAGAAGTGACGATAAATTTTGTAAGCAACACTCAACAACCACGTCGTTAATTTTGTGTTAAAGTACATTTAACTTCTGCCTAACAAATGAAGTTCGTGCACTTTAGGTCTAAGATGTCTTTAAAACAAAGTGGAGTTTATTTGGGCTTATTTAAGAAAGAACTAAGGTGAGGCAAACACTAAAAGAAACTGGTCTCAGTGGTGCTTCTGTTCCTCACATCAGTATCTTAACATTTTTGTCCGCGATTCTCCCTCTCAGTTGGTGTTGGATAAGGAAGAAAATTCTGCCATCTTGCCTCAAAAGTTTTTTCTGTTAAACCAGGTGTTATGATTATACAAATGTGTTTGTAGGCCGGCCTTAGCACATTCAATCGAGCGTTTGAATATGCACCAGCTGGCCTACAAACACATTTGGAAAATGATAGCACCTGGTTTGACAGAAAAATTGTAAGCAAGATGGCAGAATTTTCTTCCTTTTCCAACATCAACTGAGCGGGAGAACCACGAACAAGAATGTCAAGCTGTTAGATGTGACCAACATCAGCACCACTGACACCAAACTCAAGGCCAGTTGTGGTTAGGAGGGAAATTGAAATGTCTACAGCAAGAAAGTTCGTTGGAATAGTGGAGTGCTCTTCCTCAGGCCAAAGTGTTGTTGAAAAATCGCAAGTTTTAGTGGAAGCTTGAGCAATTTTGGTTGTGCGTTTTGAACTTGGATCTTGGATTTGCAGTAAGTGTTTTGTTGTGATTACCGACGTTTTAACGCCTACTGCCCAAATCTGATGTCATTGCCCCGATGATCGATGTAGACTAGAGTCCCCAAATCCGAATCCAACACTAGAAACCACTTGCTAGTCTCCAAGGCATTTGTCCGATTATGCACGTTTTCTTCTGTAATTGCCTTCGTTTTGCTTCCTATACTTACCTCGTGACCCCCCTCCCCCCAAAAAAGCCGTAAGCTAGCTGTTTTGCTATCAAAACGATATGTTGTGGGCTTTCCATTGAATGATGTCATTGGTAACCCCTAGCAAATTAGGAAGACTTGGCTGTCATTGGTTTATGGGTTACCCCAATCACTCAAGTCCCAAGCAAGATAATTAGCTGGGACAGTTACAATAAGAATATGAAGTGTAGTCATTTAATCTACTGCTTTAGTTTGGATTATTTCTTCATTACTGTCTTTTTCTGGTTAATTTTTTCATCCCTTTAAAGTTTAGTGCCTGTTTGTTAGTATGTGGTGTACCAATGAGCATGTTTTTTCCCCATCCAAACTATTACGGGCCGATCAGACCCAAAACATGGCCAAACCTAACCGAAACGAACCACTCGGCCATACCGAGATTAGTAATTTTAAATACCGGTGACATAAGTTTAAGTATAATGCGCACAGGTTTGTAATTTATTTCTGTAAGATCTTCAGAAATTAAATTTTTTAAGTAAAAGCTAAGTCACTTCTTCAGTAATGATTAGCCCTAATTATGTTTACAAATAAGTGGATGATAATGTTGTGGACTTGTTGTGCTACAGATTGCATTTCATGTGAATGGTGCATATTCAAGCATTTTGAATTTGATGGTGTAAATGAAAAATGTTAAGCTAGTTGTATGGTTGTGTAATCACTAATTAGCTTATAAATGGTTAACAGCTGAGTAATACGAGGTTTGATACTTATTCGTAACAATTAATATTCTATCTAATTCTATTTACTAAACTATTGCATGGTTATCTTGCTTGATATTTCTGCATTGTAAGGGTATTTCTTCTTCTCTGCTGCTGCAGTTTGTGGTATTCTTTAAAGGCTTTTTGCATTAACTGGAAAGTACTAGTGAATGCTATCTTTTTTGCATGTTCAGCAGGCGGAGCTACGCTGACACCAACACCTGCACCAGGTCTGTATTTATCACGTGTTGTGTGCTTCCGCTTCGTTTTTAATACGTTGGCGTTGTTGTTTGACATCCTTGAACTGCATCAAGGGTACACGTCCACTGTTTTCTTACCTGTTTGTTTGCTCTGCCCCATTTTGCATTTGATGTGCGTTTTAGTGACTGATTATTGTAACTCCGTATTGTATTAACCATTTGTATGCCACTGTGCTTAAGACTAGATAAGCCATTGAAAGTATGTATGTGGCTTACGTAATCTCAGTAGCCTAAACCAAGAAATTATTTTAAAGAGATAAAGAGGCGGGGGAGTGAGGGGAGGCATAATTTGGTTAAGTTACACAAGGTAACTTGTTTAGGATGTGAATAAAATTTTATTTGAGTATTTTTTGCGTGCCATTAAAGTCTCCTAATCTTATTTTTTTAGTTGGGTCTAGAAATAGTAACAAATTTATAAGCTTTCACCAAATTGCTGAACTAGTATATTTTTGAAAATACGTCATTATTTGTAGCTAGGGGTGTGTGATATTCAATAAATTCGAACCAAATATTGCGGGTGGCGCGATACAACAAATTTATCTTGAATTTTATTAGATAACCTTTGCTGAAGCTTGCCATCGTTACGAATGTGTAGTTTCGATTTTATTAACGCATGTGTGTTGTCGCTAATCTTGTTTACAGTGGGAACGCCGGTCGTGAGAAGTACTGCATACAAGTATGAATTTTGCAAGCGAATTAACAAAATAACTACGTGTCAGTAATTCGTTACGTCAGAAAAAATAAGATACGTTTATCGATATTCGTGCCTACCATACCAAGTATGCAATTTGTGGATAGAGTTGGTGCTCGCACCCATACTTGAAAAGATTCCAATGAAAATGCGATAACGTCAACTTTTGACAGATCTTAACATTCCAAGTCGGTCACCAAATTCGTTGTCTGACGAGGTCTATTTGTTGGGTTAGATTAAAGCCCAGTAGCTAAAACCAGTAGAGCTGTTCCGATACCAATTTTTGAAACTGGTAAGCAATGAATTGGCAAAACTGACCCAATACTGAAACTTCCTTACTAGCCTAACAGCAAAATATTGACGAATGCAACTATATTGGTCTACTCAAAACTTTGAGTGTATAAAGAAGTGGTGGTTAGAAAATTAAGAATTCATTTGGGGATGAAAGGTGAAACTTTGCACAAGTTTTACAACCAATTTGGTTTGTGCTGCACAACCAAAAAACTGAAACTGCATTTCCGGAAGAAAAAAAAACAGTTCAGGAATTTAACATAAATGTGGGAACTATAACTATGATAAAAATTTTTTTTAATTCTGCCTCAATTTGGTAGATTTTCATCTCTGCACCAAAAAAAAAAAGGATTTATGGTATCTGTTGCAAGGATCAGATGAAAATAGATTACAGTAGAACCTCAATTATCCGAACTAATTGGGACCAAAGGGTGTTCAGATAATCGAAAATTCGACTAATCCAATTTACATGCAAAATAAAGAGGAAAACCTTTTTCTTTACTCAGTTTTAGTGTTTGTGGACTATGGTTGAGTGTATTGACTACTGAAAAGAACATTTTGCATGAAATGATTCCAGGAACATAAACAAAGCAAAGCCAATGCTTATTCCTTCTCTAAAACACAGCTAATTTCTGAATATTTTTTAAGAATGGGAGTTCGGATAATCGGGGTGTTTGGGTAATCAGGGTTCAGATAATCGAGGTTCTACTGTACCAAGAATGGTTTCGGAACAGCCCTAAAAACCAGTTTCTAGTCGCCTTGAAAATATCGATTACCTTTTTTAAAGCATTTTCATTCTCAAAATGCTGTTCAATCTAGAGAAAATAAATCTAAGATGTCCTTCCGGTTCGCTATCTACTGTGCAGGTTACTGCACAGCCTCCATCATGTAAAAGCCGAGGCGGAGCGGTAAGCTCACCTTTTCTTCTCTACGCCACCGAGCTGTCCACTTCATTCCCAGCTTTCATCCGCTGCGTCATATCCCATCCGCCGTCCTCATGCCTCGCGCTAAAGGGACGCCAAGGGATGGATCCTTATCCCCCACTCCTCGATCCGCATCCCCTCCGGTCCCACCGGTTGCGGACAGTGTTGAAATTTTGGGACTCACTGCGTACCAGGATTCTTTTTAGCCGCCATTGCTGCCCAATCCTCTTCTTTCGGAACCGTTCCGGTGCCGTGTGACACTGTAGCCACGTCTCCGATTCCCTGCAGTCAACCCCCGCCAACACGGGACTCGCGTTCTCTTGCCGACGAACTCCCTCGTACCAAGGAACGGTATGGTTGTCTGAAGCTTCAACTTAAAAGCCCGAAAGGTCGCTGCCAAGTTGGCCTCCTCCTTGGGACCGCAACTCACTCCTATAGATTTATCGTCTCACTCGTCCCGTCCTTCGGTCGCTGGACAATCCACATGTCAGCGGACCAATGAGCCACTGACTCCGTCCCAAGTGGCTGCTACGGTCCCTCTCCACGAGCCCCTTCCGCAAGTCCATCTTTTCACGAATGCATCCCAATCAGGTTTGGGAGCCCACATCGACAACTTGACCGTCTCTGGCACTTGGCCAACTGGGATGATGTTCCAGATCAATCATCTAGAAGTCTTGGCAGGCTTCTTCGGCCTTCGCCATTTTCAAAGCCATGTAGCAGGGCGGATAGTACAAGTTCATACAGACAACACGACCGCTGTCGCCTATCTGTGGAAGGGAGGGGGACGTGTTCTCTATCTCTGCATCATGTCACCTCCCAAATCTTTCAACTAGCTTCATGTTTGCCTCCTACCACTTCGCATCCCAGGGTCACTAAATGTAATAGCTGATTCCCTCTCTCGCCGCAACCCACCCATCAGCGAATTGACATTACATTGACCGTCTGTTCCATCCTATTCCACCTTTGGGATCACCCGACGGTCGACCTCTTCGCCACGAGGTATAATGCCAGACTTCCCCTGTTTGTCAGCCCCTTTCCGGACCCTCGCGCCTGGGCAGTGGACGCGTTAACTCTAGATTGGGATCACCTCTACGCTTATGCCTTCCCTCCTCCTCGCCTTCTCCCTCTTGTGCTACCCAAAATCGCCAGCTCATACGGACAATTCCTTTTAATAGCACCGAATTGGCCAGTGGCAGCTCGGTTACCACTTCTACTCGGCCTCCTCATAGACGCTCCCCGCCAACTACCGAGCCGTCCGGACCTTTTATCCCAACAGGGAGGATCGATCCTTGACCTGAACCACTGGGTGCTGCGACTTAACGTGTGGCTACTATCATCCAGCTCCTCCAAGCGTCTGGCATTTTTGAGGACGAGGCCACTCTCATTGCATCACGAGCCATCCGATCCTCTACCAACAAAGTTTATGACAGTCACTGGAAACGATGGCTTCATTGGTGCGTCACAGAACAGGTTGATCCAATCTGTCCCCCTTTACACAAACTCCTGTTTTTCACAAACCTCTTCAGTAGTTGACTCAGGCTCCACCATTCTAGTTTACCGCTCTGCCTTAAATGCCGTCTTAAAGGCGGCTGGTAACACGGATCTCCTCACCGATTAGACTTTCGTCCTTGATCCACTCCTTTCATCTATATCGTCCACGCAATTCTAGGCAATTTCCAGATTGGGATCTATCCATCGTCCTCTCAGGTCTCATGGCTCCACCCTATGAACCCATGCATTCTGCTAGGCTCAGCCACGTCACAAGAAAAGCAGTATTCCTCGTAGCACTTGCAGCCTGTTTTCGTTGCAGCGAACTGCAGGCCCTCTCAGCCACGGAAAGAGACTTTCTTCCTGCATCACTACGCTGGCGTTACGCTGACCCCACGAGCATTATTCTGTGCCAAGACTCAAAAACCTGATGAGAGGACCCATCCCTTCATCATTCCGTCCTTATCCTCCCATCCTGCGTGACGATGAGGAACGGTCTCTTTGCCTTGTCCGAGCGATCCAATTTTACCGTAAGGCATCCAAGCCCATTCGTTGAGGACGCTCTCAGCTCTTTCTTCCTTTCAGTAGCAAGGCTGGTACCACTTCAATCCGCGTGATTGCCACATGGCTGAAAAGCGTCGTCGTCCAAGCCTACGAAGCACTTGACATAAACTGTGTCTCGGAAGGCATCAAGAGTAACAGCCCACGAACTTAGTGCAATTTCTACATCCTGGGTTCACTACAACAACATCCCCATTACTGACATAATGGAAGCTGCCTCCTGGCGGCATCCCACAGTTTTTATGTCCCATTACCTACGGGACATGTCCCATCAAGCTGAGGGACTTTACCGTATTGGGCCATTTGTTGCTGCCCCAGATATACTTTAACCCTGAGTTTTCTGTGTGGGGAACCGGTCGCTACCTGAGGGTACTTGAGTCTAATGGCACCCGCTGCATTGACAAAAGTCAATGGGATTGCTTTAAAAAAGGTAATGGATATTTGAGGCAACTAGAAACTACAAAATACCAGTGTTACCTGGTTGATTTTGGTTTGTATTGCCTGTTAAAAATATGTATTACTTTGGTCCCACCCTCCTCCCCTCTAGTCGCCATTTGGGCACAATAGAGAACCGAAAAGGTGAGCTAACTGCTCCGCCTCGGCTTTTATATGATGGAGGCTGCGTAGTAGATAGCGAACCGGAAGGACACTTTCGATTTATCTTCTCTAGATTGAACAGCATTTTGAGAAGGAGAATGCTTTAAAAAAGGTAATTTATATTTTCAACAGGTAATTTATATTTTCAACAGGCAATAGAAACCAATATCCACCAGGTAATACTGGTATTTTGAAGTTATATCCTACTTTCCTAACATATTGCTGCATTTAAACCGCATTGTAATGATACTCCTATGATTGTAATGATAGTAAATAGCCTGTAATAACAATGCTATTTTTGAGGTTTTTCAAGCAAAAATGTGTGCAAAAGTGATTGTTTGCAGTAAACCTCAGTTCTATTTCCAAGCTCCCATGGAGTATCATTATAATTAGGTTTTACTGTACTTTGTTCATCAAATACTCTTTAACTTTACTCACTCTTCGAATTTTTATATTCGTGCCTTGAATTAAATTTATTCTGTTTACACATGTTTTGTAATGCAGTTTGTTCTAAATGGATGTGTAATTTGAGCGTAATACTAAGGCCAACGGATTTTTTTTATCTTGTGACATTAGGGACCAGAGTAATGTAGAATTGCGGATGCAACTCGTGCTAAACTTAAGCAAGTTCATTTTCCTTCCTACCACCTAGTTTCTCATGTTTGACGGCTGCGTTGATGCAGTTGGTATGATAATCTTACGTTAACTACGAAATTTATAGTTTATGCGATAGAGAACATCGGGATGGAGATGGACTGTGTCATAGGCTTTATAATGGCAGACTTCATACAAAATATACATATTTGCTAAAACTTCTTGGAAGTTTTCAAAAATGTAATCGTGTTTCAGTAAACAACGAGTAGCATGGTATTGCACATTGCTACTCATTGAATTTAAATGGTTTTTCAAGCTTCGTGAACGTTATTAAGAAAGTGTTTAAAGTTTAACCTAGAGCTTGGTAGTTCACGTACATGCTAAATCTACTGTATCCTGGTATCTAGGATACCCGACAAAATCACTGTCATCAGACAAAATCCGACAAATCACGTAATATGTTGTACATTTTCTCCTAAAAACACGCATTTCATCAGACAATTTTACATTCTGGATACTTGAAACTTTAGTAGATTTTGCATGTATGGTAGTTCAGTTCCTGGCTTGGTCTTGCTAATATTTTCGTCATACCGGCTACGGTTATCGGTTATCTCTATGTAATGAATCAATATGTAAAAATGGAAAAATTGACCCTGTGATGGCCGGTGCTGCTGTAGCGCCCAGTAAAAGCGTTGTGAGAATAAGGAAGATAAAATGGCAACAGATTACTCGTACAGTGATGGTTGTAACTTTCATTCAGCTCATGTTGACACACTACTTCTGATAAACATCCTGTAGGATGACGTGTACCATAATGACCTATTAGTTCCCCCCCTCCCTCCCTCCCTGTTAGTGCATCTGGTTACAAGAACTTTTGCATACGTTTAGGTTAGTTGATTTACCATACACACACATCAGCCCTTTGGTGTCTACGGGAGATTTGGGGGGGGGGGGGGTTGTGAAGGGAAGTCGATCAACGGCAACATCTATTTTTAATATTGCAAATTGCTGTGACGCAATGCTACCACCATTGCGAACGTTGGGCTTCAACAATCGCCCATGATATGAAAGTTGCACACACTGTTAGAGTAACTGCTCTCAAGAAGGTACTTGGTTGCAATTAGTATGGAGCAGTTTTCAAGTTGACAATTCTATCTTTGGAGAACTTACCCTGAAGGGGAAGGAAACTTGCTGATGAAAATTTTCATAGTCTTACTCGAATGGCTATTTTGAATAGGTTTAAGCTACTACGAACCTTAAACGTAATTACACCAACACGTTTTTAATTCAAGTTCTCAAGCAGCAGTTGCAAAAAAAGTTAAGTCAGTTATTTGTGTAGATAAGGTGTTGCCATTGGCGTAATTTAATGCAGTTGGAATAACTGTAAAACTATGCATGTTGGCAGCGAGAATTCCCTACTTTTGGTGCGCTTTATGTTGCATGAAACTGCAATTTAGTACTGGATATAATTAGTTGATTTCGAGAAGTTTACATCAGAATGAAGGTCACATGCCTCTTAACTTCCTTCCTAAACGTAATTTACGAGAGTTCCATCAGTCTGTTGGCTGTCGCGAAATCTCAAAGGCACAATTATGTATCGGTAATGGGTTCTTCATTTTAATGGTATTTAGTGTACGTTGTATTTGTTTGGTGTGCATTGATGCTTATAACGAACCTTTTGTATTTAATACTTTTATATATATTTAAAAGTGAAAATAAAAATGTAGGTTAGTGGCATGTAGGTTGGTTTCGCGTATCTTAACCTGCTGTGCACAATATATTGAAGATTGGAAGGCAGCCATGCATAGCACAGGAATTTGCTCGCTGGTGAGAGAACTGCACATTACAGCTTTCAGTGAAAAATAATACCGCAATAGCAGATTACCGTAACTGTAGTGATACTTAGAATGTTTACAGTCAACATCAGTCCATCTCCACCCATGGATAGAACAAGTATGTCAACCTTGTCCTGCAGAGTCGCCACTTGGCAAATGAAAACAGTTGGCGACAAGTATTTAACCCTACCCTCCAATAAAGCGGCTAGCAGCTGTGTATTGCGCTCAGAAACGCCATTTCTTTAACCGTATAAGCTACAGACTAATAGTTTGTGGCTTTATCATCAAATTTACTTGAGCTGTAGAACATCTTTTTCCGCAATAATTCTGGTGCTAAAGAAAATTGTTCACTTTGATAAATGCTCAAGTTAAAACCATGCATCGTTCAAGAAGTAGTTAATATGTGGCGATCAGTGATGCAGATTATGCTAGACAGAGGTTCGTGGGAAATTACGGAGAACTGGAAATTTGCTGAAAAATGGCTTGCATATAGTGAAAGTCCGTGGAAAGGAAAAATCCGTAGATTTTCAAGAGAAATTTTAATCAGTAAGACATAAGAATCCATTAAGAATTTTCTGTACCCCTGTACCCAACTACTATAGAAATATTTAAATAACGAGTGCATTCTAAGGTTTGCTCTTAAGTGGTGACTGCTACTGGATTGACATTCAAGAGGTTTGAAGGAAGTACCACAGTGCAAAAATGCCTCCAGACTCCAAAACGACATCTAGTTAAAATCCCAGGGACATGTGAAATTGTACTTGTATTTTACTGCTGTAATAGCAATTAATTTAAGCAATGAAACGCAGCATGAAACAATCGCTTCTTTCAGAAAGTTTTTTTTCCACCAGTGATATCGTGCTCTTAGGGAAATTACTCTCATTGGACATAAAAGCCTGTTCATGCTACCTTTCGCTTATATTCTTCCGTTAAATGTTATGTAGCTCTAAGGACATAAGCACTTTTCAAATGTTTATTTAAGGAAAGCTGCAAAAAGGCATGTGGTCAACAAAGCAATACAATTAATTTTACAAATAGCTGTACCATCATTATATTAATATGCATCTCAATATGCCCCTAAGCAAGCAGTTTGTGACAGGTAGCCACTCATGACAGCAGTTTATTGCTGTCTGCATTCAATTTTTAAATTTGCCTATTGTCAAAGGTAAAGAACAAGAAAAATTTTTATGAAGTAATTTTTTAATTGTTAATACCAACACCTTGGCCCCTCTACTTTGATTTGAAGAGAACATTCCAAACTTTGATTTTACGCAAAACCAAAACAGTTCCAAGTAATCGTCAACTACTTGGCGAATTTTCGTTGGTCTTGTCCTTCCAACTTCTTCAGGCCAGAGTCCTGCAAATAGCACCTACTAGATTCCTGCAAATAATACTTAACTCCTGTTGAACCTTCACATTTTGTAATTGTTGCATACCCGACAGAAGACCTGCCTGTTTCACTGGCTGTTTACAGTACTGCCTTCTCCAAATGGTGATGGTAGGAAAGGTTGCCATAGTTTAATCAAATGGTCTAGCAGATTTGGTATGACAACTGCAACATATGAGGGTTCCTGAACGTTCAAGAGGGAGATGAAATAATTTCCCTGGACACTCAGGAAAAAGCCACCCCCCCC
>JAHWFP010060812.1:0-13806 GCA_023313725.1 Lithobius niger | reverse complement strand
ATTACAGTTAGCCTACAATATTAGGACATGTGTAGCTCCATTCCCTATGCCGGGACTGTAGCTGTTGTGCTTGTTTGAACGAAAAGTACCCAAAAGTAATAGTAAGAAGATCTAGTTACACCAGGCGACCGGCGATGTAACAAGCACCTACCCCGTCGTAGCATCCGCCATACATCATTTTCAGCATTTTGACTGAAACAAGTTTTCTAATATAATACATCTTGCATAAAAGTGCACGCAACCTAGTAGTTATTGCACTAATCTGGCTCTTCCAGTTTAGATTGCTGTCCAAAGTAACCCCAAGGTATTTAACTTCGTTTGTTTTACTGATCTGTGGCCAGTCGCATCTTGGCAGGTCTCGATTGCATTTATGCAGTGTCAGAGTGGTATTGTCAGGTTCGTTAGTTTTTGTGAGAACTGTAAAAAATAACTTTTAGTGACGTTCAGTGTTAAAAGATTTTCAGTAAACCATTCGCTGATTAACATTAAGTCGCGTTCAATACTAACAGCACCATTGTTTGCTTTGTTGTTGCAAACGTTAAGTAGAGCTGTATCGTCAGCAAAAGATGTGTTGTTCGACGAAGTATTCAAGTAATAAATGTCATTAATGTAAAGTAGAAAAAGTAAAGGTCCCAAGACGGAGCCTTGAGGTACTCTCGTAGTGATGTAAGCACTATCACTGAAGTGACCTCTATTTTAGTATAGGATAGGGATGTCGATTCATATCAGCATTGCCAGTTATCTGAGGCAATTCCAATATATCGGTACCGCCGATGTCCACCTCCGATGTGCCGATACACCGTATAGGATCACATACAAGCCGCACTTTTTCCGATACATACGGAAACGACGATAACTTCGCGAAATATTGACCGATTTTGACGATCAAATACACCATTTTAACCCTTTTTTTTGCCAGCTTTCCAATGGTGCAAACCACAAGTCATTAGCTCCACCCGTTCTGAAGTTACACAAAAAAAACCATTTAACTTACTTTTTTCAACAAACGTGACTTGCAAATAGATAGAAAAACGGCTGCTTGTTGGTATTTTAGGACTTATGTATCATAAACTGCTCGTTTGTTGATTAATTAATGTCAACATTTGCACATATTTAGATTTTTGCATCTTTACAGTTGTGCAGAAAATGTTTGGCGTTGTGCACTTTTTTTTGTGGGGCAAGGTCTGGGGAAAATGGCTGCAGTGAAAAAAGCTTTGTACTACACATTTTTTAAAATTTTCTTTAATTTATTTATGAGGCTACGTTAAATATAAATTTATTTCTTGTGGTACATCGGCAGTAGAAACTGTATCACGCTTTCAATTTTTGCAAAATAATCATTATTTAGTGTTATATCGGCAGTCAATACCGGCAGTTATCGGCATTCTATTATGACAGTAATTGGCATCGGTACATCGGCAAAAAAGCTACATCGGCACATCCCTATTTTAGTAACTTGGGTTCTATTTGTTAGGTAGTCCTTGAGCCACTTATTTGAAAGACCCCTGATTCCATAAAGGTCGAGTTTTTTTTACCAAACGTTCATGATTGACAGTATCAAAAGCTTTCATTAGGTCAAGAAAAATCCCGACGACAACGTTGTTAGTGTCTAATGCAGAATAAATTTGGTCGAGTAGGTTCGAGATAGCATCTTCAGTGCTTCTATTTTTACGAAAACCAAATTGGTTGCAGTGTGGTAAATTATGCTTTTCTATGAATCCCTCAAGCCTGTTTTTCATAGCTTTTTCTAGTAGCTTAGAGAAAACGGAGAGCAAAGCAATGGATCTGTAGTTATTAGGGAAACAGGAATGATTACTGCATGCTTGAGGACACAAGGAAACTTGCCAGTTTTAAAAGAGAGATTAAAAAGATGAACAAGAATAGACGCAATGATGTGCTTTGATGCTTTTACTACTTTTGCAGTAATGTCGTCAAAGCCTGAACATTTTCCGATCTCTAGGGCACTAATAAGATTACACATTTCGTTTTCTGTGATTGGAGCAATAAAAAAAAGATTTATCAAATGCAGCTGGCATAAATTGTTCAAAGTGTCAGGTTTAAGTTGGTTGTAGGTAATGTATATTTTCGTTATTAGCAATAGAAACAGAATTAAGCCGTTGCTGTGGCAATTCTCTCTATTGCTACCATTTTAACCCCTTGTGCTGTTGCAGCTGATCTTTTGCAGCTCTTTTTTTAATAGTGGCTATTCTATTTCTCCTAGATGTAATTTTCTTCAGCCATGGTGACAGTGTAGCCCTAGAAGCCAGTCTGAAAGGTTTCGTGTTATCAAAAGTTGATAAAAATCAAGAAAATCTGAAACGTTTACTAACTCGTCATCTGGTTTAGGTTTGAAGGAGTTTGTGTTGTGATGCTTAGAATGTGAGGAAGTTTTCCTGAAGCCTTTTTAGATAGGGACTAACCCCCATGGGCACCAGCCCTCATAGGGACCAACCGATAAGTTTCTATTTGGAACTATTGCTATAATGGTTGAGCGTTGAAAATTTACTACTTGACAATTTTCTATCTTGCTAAAACCAGATTAGTCGACTGTTAATTTACAGTGAAAAGTTTGCCGAATTAAAACTTTTCACCATTTGCTGCACCGTCCGTCTCATGATGGATGCCGCCCATGCAGCCCTCTTCAAGAAGAATTCTTCCTTCTGGCCTTCCAGCCCATCACGCTCGTCACGTTCTTCGACGTTCTGACTGAACGAAGATTCTCATCCTTCTGTTCGTCTCGTTGGCAACAGCCAAGCAAGTGAAGCGTTCACCGTATCTGTCACTGTTCTTCTTCATCCATTCATCGCTCGCAAGCTCTCCTAGAAGAATCTCTGCCCGAGCCCATACGCCGTTCGCTGGCCCGACTGCTGTTCACAAGCCGCTCGCCGCTTACAGCCCGTTCATCACTCGTAGCCCACTCGTCGACGTCAAGTCCGCTCGCCTGTTCAGCCACCCTCTGTTCATGACTGAAGCTGGACTCATCTCCACACCAGTGTCCAACACCTCACAGCCAAAATGATTCCAACTCACCTTAGTTGATGGCCATCAATTTCCCCAACCTTTACATCAGCATCTCGCATCGTTGCCCGCATGTTGTTAGTAGTTCGTCGATTGTGTAAACGAGCGCCACCGAAAAACGCCTGTTTTTCAAGAAAATTGAAATTTTTTTTCTTGAGGCATCCAAATGCCTCGCCGAGGCATATCTGGCCGTTTTTCCAATAATGGTCCGATTCTCTCCAACTCTTCGACATTTAATAGCCAGTCCAAATACAAGACTCTTGGGGAAGCCCGATTTTGAACTTTCCACCTGGAAGACCATTAAAACTGCATTTGAAAACCGACCAAAACCACCGACAGCGCTAATGCCTCATGGCCGCCATCGTTATGGGAACTCTGTATTTATGTACTTTTAATACTCGTATTTTTCGGGCATAAAGCCCAAACACTAGCTTAGTTGTGTGATAGGGAAAAGGTACTGAACCCTGTGTCCATATAATGACAACCATCTTTGAGGTGTGATATTTTTTATTGTGTTAACGATCGCAACTACTATGAAAAATTTCCACTTAGATCAAACATTGTCCGTTAACTTGAAGGTTCAAACCTCCACTTTAACTTTATGCGTTTTAGCATATAATTAAACTAAACTATTCATTCATTTAGCCTTTTGATAATGATCTTTTGCCCCCAGAAACGCTACCATATGTCCAAACGTATAAACGTATTACGACCTGGCATTCTACCGGACACGAATTTTTCAGTGTATATATGTTTATTTTAGCTCTCCTCTCAGCCCGACTAGACCCAACCAAATGCTACTGATAGCTTGAACTACTATTAAAACCAAAAGAATTCTTACAAAGATCTGTTTCCATGCAATTCCGAAAGTCAAACTGTGCAAAAACTTCGAAAACCCCTTTTTTGCCCCCCTCCCCAGCCAAAACTAGTTGTGGTGTTTAACACTGCAGTTTACCGTTAAAAGCTTGTTTAATTTAATAGTAATGTTCTCTGCATTACCCAAAGCCAAGTATCAAGCTTTAACAAGAGCCTAGTCACGTTACAAACATGTAAATATTCAATCCGTAGCCAATAATACAAAATAAAGGCCCATTTCCGAAAGTTCAAATGAGTAAAACTCAAAACAGGCCTATCTTTTTCCGTTTTACATGTTCCTACTCCTTCAAACGGCTCTGCACCCAGTCCCTTTGTTCAACCGACTTCTCCTCCCACTTTCCATTGTTCTCGAGGCCCTCAGCCAATCAGACCACCGTAGCTACCCCGCGAGTCCGCGCTTACTTCCGGTAATGTGCATAAAACCCCAGCCCCAGAATGCTCAGTCAGCACAGCTCACAGATCTCAAGCTAGAGAAGGGTCACGCCAGTCGGGAGTGGAGACGCCATGTCCGGGAAATGCCATGCCGGGCACGATGGTAGTGGTTCGTATGTTTGTTGTTAGCTTTTCAAAATTTAATTTAGGACCCCCCAAGTCTAAATTTTAGTTTAAACTAACTTAAACTCTCTCTAGCTAGGGAATATTATGGTGGTGACGCCCGTAGCGGCATCTTAGGTTTCTCACCCCATAACGTCAGAGTGGTACTCTTACTAAAAACCAACATCTTTCTTATTTGTTTTAAACTTTAACTCAAATAACTGACGGTTTGATCTTTGTGTGGGATTCATTGGTTATTCACTCCAGACGGACTTTATAAGTAGCCGAGGCTTTTATAATTTGAGGAGTTGACTTGTAAACAGCAACTCTGGGAGGTTTAAGGCTCTGTTTTATCACTTAGAAACAAAACTGTGAAACGGTTGATCTTTCATGCGTGTTTGAAACATACTGTTTGATAGATTGTAACCAGCCTGGGCTGTTCAATCTTGCGGACGACTCTGCTGAGCGTTCAGTATTGCTTTTTCTATTCGAAAACTTAAGTGGTTGTTTTATTCTGAAACACAAACGTCGTTTTAGTAAAAACTTGTGAAAACGAATAACATGTTGTAAATTCAAACTAGTGCTTTTTAAATACTTTATTTCAAAAGCTTTCGTGCAAACTAAATGTAAAGTGTGCTTTTCATTCTCTGTTGTTATAATAAAAACCAGGAGTTTTTAACTTCAGTTCGTTTGCTAGTCGATTAACTGTTTAAGTGTAAATAAATATGTAAACCATTTTTAGTTTAGCTCTTGATAAACGGTTAAATTTCCATCGTTGGTGGCAGCAAATTACCAGCAGTATTAAGGTTAGGCCCCTTTAATTTAGGACCCTGCGCTCCATCCCCCATGCTGGGACAGTAGCCCTTGCTGTGCTTATGCCGTAAAAGTCGCAATAATCACCGCAACACCTTAAGCTGAATCTCCGTGTCAAACCAGGAAACCGGAGGCGCTACAAGCACCTGAGCCGTCGTAGCGTCCGCCGTTACAATTGACCCGCCAATTAAAGCTCGACGACCGCCACCTGCAGCCCATTCGTCGTTCGCAGCCCGTTCACCGTTGCAAAACCGCCTGACGTTCGCAAGCTTACCCGAAGAATCTGTATGCCGGCCCAACTGTCTTTCTAGCCGTTCGCCGCTCACAGCCGTTCGTCGTTCGCAGCCCGTCCGTCGACAAGCACCCACTCGCCGTTACTGGCCAACCAGAAGATTTTCTGCTGAGACTCCTCTCCCGTCGCTGGCCCGGCCACCGTTCATGCCTTGCTGTCACGGTCATTTGCTCCTGTTGTCCGCCACTCACTTCTCATTCGTCGTTCGCCGTTCCCGTTCGTCGGTTTTTGAAGCTCAGTGCAAGCTCCAGCAGTCGCTGCCCTGGCGGAGCGTCGTTCGTCGTTCCCGTTCGCCGGTCTTTAAAGCTTGTCACACCGCCCGCCGCTCCCATCGCTGTTCAGCGGTCTTTGCAGCTCATCGCACCGTGCATCATCACGTTCGTCGCATCATGACTCTCGTCGTTCTCGTCAGTCGTTGGCCGATCTTTGAAGCCGCGTTCGTTGAAGCTCACGGCATCGCTCATTGTCAGCCAGTCCAGCCACTCGTCACCACACGCCAGCTTTTGAGCGACTGTTAACCTGGCCGACCTCCGAGTCCATTACCACCCGCACGCCCGTTCGTCATTCGCCTACTGCTCATGGTCAACTGGTCCGACCGTCATCTACAACCCTTTGCTGTCCGCACCACTAGTCATTCATGAACCGTTCTTCGTTCATTGATGTTCAGCCCGCCTCTTCTAAACAAGCCCACTCGTCGACTTGTAACCTCATACCCGTCGAGCACCACCATGCTCTACGCGCTACTATTTCCAGCTTGTTCAGGCATCGAAGCTGTCCACGGCCACACCATGCTGAATACACTGGCTCTCATCCGTCCTTCGAAGTCAAATTGTGTTGAACTTGCTCCGGACTTGGACAAGCATCTGCCTGGGGTAGCCAGGCTCTGCAGACATCCACCCTCTCTCGCTGCTAGCTTGGCCTCCTCGATCAATCAACCTAGCTTCTGCCTCACTACTTGGAACCACTGCGTGAGACTTCACATAATCTCCCACGTACTTCGTTCCATCTCACCTCCCTCACACCACCTCGGCTTGGTTTCATGGTGGGAAGGTCTCCTTCAACTCGCCGAACCTTTCTGAATTAATGTTCACTCACACGCCTTTGAATAAAATCCCACAACATCGCAACGTCTCCATCCCACAAGCTTTCGTCGCAGACGTTCGCTCCGAACTATCACTCAAGCTAACCGTCACCAATCGAATCATGATGATCTTTCACGGTGCCTAAGTCCCTCACATCCCGTCTCCGTCACCAACCACCTGCTGCATCATGATGAAACTAAACTTCCTTCACGACTCCCCCGTCACCTTAACTCACCTAGATCGAGGACGACATAAGCTACACTCCTTGCACTGCCTGAAGTAACGTCCATTTTTCTTCATACACTTCTGGAAGGGGACATAACCTCACACAACGCCGCTACGGACTCTCAATAACACGCCTGGACTCCTGTCTCTTGCTCACCTTCCACAACCAGGTCTCTTGAAGGAATTCCGGCCGGCCCATGATTTTAATCAATCGGCCTTACGCCCCACATTCCACTGGTTAAGTCTCGTTCATCTCCAAGTCTTTGGAACTCGACTTATCCAATGTTATGTTCGACTCGTCAATCTGTCAATCAAGATGAAACACTTTGTCACCATGACTGGCCTTCACGGTTCTTAACCAACACCAATCTGCTTGGGTGCCCTCACCGATTTACAACCTGAAGTTTCCAAACCACAACCAGCGGTTCATCATCAATTCGCATCACTCGCTCATTGCCACCAACGATTCCTCACTCATATGTCTGACAATTTCGCACTTCCACCGAGCCGAACCGAACAACATCGATCTTCTCCACTCTGCATTCAACTTCGCCTGGATCCTTATCCTCATGCTCATGGCAATGTGCTCGGCAATTCGCCCCTTCACATGCTGCCCTTCTATGACTCCCTTGGTTCACCCACATAGTAAGGTCCACTTCCTGATCTTGTATTCCAACCTCAATGACTCTGGGGAACTATATCTCATTGACTCTTCACCACTCTGCAACACAAATCACCAAGCCCATCTTACGCTTCATCCGTAATCGGAAACTCACAATTCCCTCTTCAACCAGCTTGACTGCTCCCCAAATCAAAGCACACAGCTAATGCACTGTTTCTTGTACACCCTCTCTCTCTGAACATCTATATAAATTGATTCTGATTTCACAATGGTCTGCCACCTTCACACCTTTCTGTGGTTCGAATTTCTCAACATAACGCAACTCGCTCTCATTGACATCCCGTTGAACTCTACTGCCGTGGATCAAGCCGTGGATTCTGGAAAAACTCGCCTGAACTTCCTCACCAACTCGCTTTGGCTATTGAAAGTTCCCTCCCCACTCCGACTGCCTTGCACAGAAAGTCGGCCGTGAACAGAGAATGTTGCGTCTGCAACCAATCAACCACAAATCTTGTCACTGGGGACCCAGCTCACACCCTTGGGGGCCCGTCATGATGGTGCCCGCCACCTACACTGACGGGGTCTACTGTAAATGCAATTTAATTTACAGGTAGTGGATATTTTCCAAACGGCAATTAGAAAGCCTAATTTTACCTGGGGAGAGGTCAAAATTGGTTTCTATTGCCTAAGGAAAATATACACTACCTGTAAATTCCCACCCAACCTCCCCTCTCGAGTCACCATCATGACTGGCATATCGCGAGGAAAAGTAGATGGCTGGCTAACGCCGTAACACCATTTATGGAGGGCCTGCGTGCGCTGGACCAGCGCATGCACAGGTGGGTGACTGAGCTGGCCGTATCTAAAGAGTTTAAAATCCTCCAGGGTAACGAGCACTCAGGAACTGAATGCAATTTAATTTACAGGTAGTGTATATTTTCCTTAGGCAATAGAAACCAATGTTGACCTCCCCCCAGGTAAAATTGGGCTTTTTAGTTATAATAATCAAAAAGCTGAGTTTTTATAAAGGGAATCGTGCATAACCCTTAAAATTATGGGGAGACAAAGTACCAAAGTGCCGAAACTAATGTCCCCCTATAATGTTACAAAAAGCCAATCAATTAAGTTAAAAATAAAAATTTAGAATTATAGGCCTAAAGATTCATGTTCAACTTAATCTCCTATCTTAGAGAACACTGAGAACAGTGGAAAGTGGGAGGAACAAGTCACTTGTAGTCACTTGTTGTTACTCAGTTTGAAGGAGTAAAGGCCTGATTGAAAGAAGTGAAAAACAAGTTTAACTTGTTGTAAACGGTGAAAGTCCTTGAATTAAATTTAATTGCTGTAAAAGGTGAAAGGCCTTGAATTAAATTTAAATGCTGTTAGTAATAATAGCTCTGATATGTAAAAAGGCAGATTAATAGAAGTCAGTTGAAAGTGAAGACTTTCATTCGTAATAGTAGTATTTCCATCTGCTTTTTGGATTTTACAAGATACCCCTAAAAACCGGCGTTTCTAAAAATGGTGGTTGACCAGACTTACGCAAGTTACATTGATGCGACCAAAGGCATTCAGTGACGCTTAAACGAAAAGGTTGCTAGCTAAACTAAGTAATAAAAATTAAAAATAATCAAGTGTAAAGTGATTTTACTGGAGTGTTTTTAGTAAACTTCAGCAATTTCAAAATAAGGCCTATTTGACCTGCAAGTTAGGCTACGTGAATTTGTGTGCATAAAATATGGATTCAAAGCCTTGAAAATGTACATAGGGCTGACGTTAGCAAACCCTTTTACCCCTAATATTCAGCATGGTTATGGAAGCTGTGGCTTTATGCAAAAACACTACAAAATCGAATTTGGGGACGTTTCAAGTATTACTTAATCAGGAAGGATGGATTCGCCTGCTGGTGAAAATAGAGACGAGGCGGGGGAGGGGGTTACCAGTTGATGACGTAAGTACCGTTATCTTAGTAAAAGGGTGGAAAATCGCTAAAAATAAAGGTCCTTTGAAAAACACAGGGAAATGTAAGGAAAACACCCCATCTTAGGGGGAGGGGATCAAATTAGAAATGACGTAATACTGGAGGGAAGGGCGTTAAGCAATTGATGACGATCGATTATGAGGGGGGAGGTGGGGTTAAAAATGGCCAATTTCTTGATGACGTAACACTTAACAGCCCATTTACAAATATACAGAAACAAAATCGAAGTATTAGTGACGACTTCTGGTTGAGTTTTACGGTGATGGAAAACGTTCATAGATTAATATTGAGATCAGTTCTTGAAAAACTGTTTCCGTAGGATTGTAGAGAAAAGTTCAAGCTGTAGTATGGTGAAAACTACTTGCAAAAATGTTCATTTTTGACGGAGAAGCATGAGGAACATTGTGTTCGACGGTTTTTGAAGAGTAAAGAAGAAAAAAAGTTGACTGCATCTTTACACTGTAAGAATATTTGGCCGGTGTCGGCACATCGCCTTCCCCAAGCATGTCCTGTGAGGGCATCGTCTCATGGCGGCGGCTCTCGTGAAGGAAGTGTGACATCACCAGGTTGCCCATGTAATGTCTACAAGCGTCACCTGATCGCCACGTCACCAAGGGCCTAGTAGTGAGAATTGGTCGTCGCATCCCCAAGTGCCTAGATCACCTCGTCATTGACTAGAGGAGATGGGCGTCGCCTATAATGAAGGCCATGAACAATATGTTGCTCGTGGTGATGATAATGAACTATACTTTGACTCTACTGTCGACATTGAGCAATACTGAGGAATTCGGGGGGGGGGGGGCTTTATCGCACTTTGCTCCATTTATGGATAAACATCAGTTCAATCAGTTTATCGTGTAATAGCTAAGAGCTTTTCACAAGGGGTTAGTTATACTAGCGAATGTGCACATCAGATAATTTTTGCGTGAAGACTATGGCCGGCACTGTTTGCTCCCCCCTCCCCTTTCTTTTCTGGGTTGGAGGGCCGCCTGATGCTTTTGTCTCTCCTCATGAAAACAAAGAGGGTTTATCGGTTACTTTTTGTCGTTTTGTAAAGCGAAACCAGCAGCTGTCCTAATGCCTCTGACCCAGCACGCGCGAAGTCTAAAGATGTCCCCTCGGTCCCTCCATTTACTGCAATCAAAATCTTATTTCGCCAACTGCGGGACTTAGAAGGCCTTCATGAAGGTGAACAACCTCTATCTGTGGGGCAACCGCCCCCATGATGCAAAGAAGTGGATTTCTTTTCTTGCCGTTTTTGCCTACACCGATGCCATAAATGTGCCCCTTCGTCAAGTTGAAAACTACAAACTACTGCTCTGATAGAACCTTCTAGCTGCGTCATTAGCATACCTCACGTTTTCTGCTTGTATGATTCCTTGAAGACTTTTCTAGACGAACTGGTCGGTTCTCATAACTAAATGAAAGTAACAATGTGTTGCACTTAAGTAACAACAACAGGGTTGGCCTTCTGTGCTCCGCCGTAGTGAACTTTGGTTAACAGCCTAAAATAGTAAAGGCCTAGCCAAGTGTAACTGCGATGTTAAATCTAATGTATCACTGTATTCTGATAAGCAGCAATGTTGGTGTGAGATAGAACCACCACAGCAAGTCCTGTAAGCCACACCACTCGTATCTATTATGATTTTCTATACTGCCCTCTGAGTGATTTTCTATACTGCCCTCTACCAATGCGTATTAACTCGCATTGAAAGTAAGGGTGGCACGGTAGTCGATAATTAGATAATGTCGCGATAAAAATTTTTGTCGATTATTGTATCGCACTTTTTCTGATTTATCGAATTATCGTGCAAACCCCGATGCTTAAATTGCCATGTCTTGGAAACCATAATAGCTAGAAACAAGCGGTTTGCGGCGCTGCGTGTGGAATTACAAGGGCTCTCCAATCAAGTGTGCAATACTTGCTAGCCACTTTAGATGATTAGAGAGTTAGTTTAATGCAGACAATATTTAAGCATTAAGTAGCAGCACAACTGCTGAATGGTTTCTACGTGGTGAGGAAGTAATGAACAATGGCACTGCGTTTTCATGTCTACTGGCCAAATGGCGAGTGCCACACAATTCACATTCGTGAAGGTTGCACTGTAGGCTTCAGCCAGATTTTTTTTTAATTAACAAAATTAAAATGGTTATTCCAGCCTCAAAATTTGGTTTATCGAGGTATTATCGATTATCGCGATAATTAAAAAAAAAATTTATTGGGATAACATTTTTTTTAATCGTGCCATCCTAATTGAAAGGTTATAGCCCACAGCAGGTGCAGGCATACGCGATCGTATTTGTTAAATTTATAATCATGTTCTAAAATGCTCTTCATTGTAGTTTTAAATAGTGCGTGCTTTGAATTAATTTAAAAAAAATTTAAATGTTTAATATTTTCTTGTCTTTTCAGGTGTGACAGTTGCGAAGTCATTCTAACGAATGTTGAGTCTCAAATCAATAAAGCAAATGTAACTAAGGATAGTCGCAACAAGCATAAGACTGTTATGGAACAAGAGGTAAAGATAATGACCCCTTCCGTAACTTTAAATTTATTGGCTTAGTTTGCTGATAATTTCAGATTAATTAATAACAGCTGAAGTTATTTGAAACTGATGTAAACAACTAAAAGTAAGGCCATAAAATCCACCAACTTATCACCACCATCATTGCAGTTAATCCCAACAAATTTAACAGGGAACTAGTTGTCCCCCGCCGGTCTAGCTGATTCCCGCTGATTCAACTCGGCTGTAATAGTCAGCATTATTGAAGTAATAGTGTTTGTTTCTAATTGTTAGAGCGCATATCCGTTCTCATTGTCGGCCGCCCGCCCGCCCTTTTTCCTTGCTACCGTGGCAAGAATGAGCCCGCTCGCCCTCTTTCTGATTGTTGAAGCTTCGTTTGTTTAATCCTTCCTAACAATGCCTCCGTCAAGTCTGCTCACAATTTAAGTCTGCTAAGCGAAATATATATATACAGATACTGTTTGTTTTTCATTTACAAGAATTAGTTGCTTTATAAAGGCATTTGTGTCTGTCTGTATTAAACTGACATGGCGATTTGTTGCTTCATCAACCAAGAGAAGAATGGGGCATATTGAGAAAGTAAATAAATACAGATAATGTATTTCTGTAACCTTTTGGGTGTAAATGTCAGACTGACAGAGCGGGAATTGAACCCTCGACCTTTAAGACCAAAGACCAAAGCTCTGTTGACATGAAAAGAAATGGCTATACGCAGCATTTAATACAAATAGGTATATATATTAGCAACCACTTTTCTAATAGTTACTAGACGGACACGAGTTGCGCGCTTCTCACTAAGGGAACACAAGGAACACGTAAAGTGTGAAATCAAGATTGAACCAGGACGGGAAGCCAAATTAGCTCAAAAGTAGTAAAAAATACAGATGCAAATGTACTTTCGTTACCTTTTGGACTTAAAGGACTGCCTGAGCGGGAATTAAACCCCTCGACCTTTGATACCCAAAGTCGCTATACCATACCGCTATGCCGTGCTCTACCGCTATGCCATGCTGACGACCAAAAGGAAATGGAAGGATGCTAGTTGCATTCCTCGTACTAAGTGAACCGAAAGGAACACACAATAAAGCGTGAAATAAAAATTAATTAGGACAGAAAGCTAAATCTGCTCGAAAAGCAATAGAAATTCAATTTATGCTGTAACTTTTGAACTATTCATAATGCGCCAAAGCTAGTTTCTTACTATCTGCAAAATACTAACCTTCAGTATGTGCTAAATCGTTTCGATTTTGCTTGTTTTACCTGAATTTTAAACTCCTTTATCTTTTAAAACCGCAATGCATTAAGAGTTTGGCTTGCTTGCTGCCAGGAGTGCTGGTGTCGCGGCCTTATCATATTGATACGGCCACCATTTTCTTTCTCTCCGTTTCGTATTTTTCGGATGTTTCAGATGTTTCGGGCATCCATGCCAATAACTCGTACGACCCCGTGTCTTGCTTTTCCGTGGTCCATAGCCATGTCGCTACGAGCCGAAAACGGGGGACACCAACATGATCTACTCACCGATCACTGCTGGTGATTCAATCTTATAAAAACCCCTCGCGATCAACATCCCGTGTGTCATTATGCAGAAGTTGTACATTTGATGATTCCCTTTGTTCTCTTGCTAATTACACAATACAAATCCGATTTGTAAAATTTGAAAACTTGGCGCTGTCAGTGTAATATTTGGCTCTACGCGCATCACTCGCATAATTACCAAGTTTTTTCCTGTTCTTTTATGCCTCTGGAACGTAGAACGTTCAACGTTGAACGTTGTTAGCACCGAAGTTAATGTTCCTTGATATTTTGTTCATCGCCAACATCAGGGCCGAAGAGCG
>JAHWFP010060810.1:0-16907 GCA_023313725.1 Lithobius niger | reverse complement strand
GTGTGTGTTAATACGTATATTTTAAGCTATACAAATTGAAAATTGGTTCATTGGTTTGATCTCTAGGTAAGGGCAAAATTTCTAGCCCATTTGGCTTTCCGTGTCAAGAATATTGTATTTACATTAAAATACCATGCGAAAGACCCTACGCCTTTTCCATACCTACGTTTTAAGCTATAGAACTCTAAAATCGGTTCAGTGGTTCGATCTCTAGGTAAGGGCAAAATTTCTAGCCCATTTGGCTTTCCGTGTCAAGAATATTTTATTTACATTAAAATAGCATGCGAAAGACCCTACGCCTTGTCCATACCTACGTTTTAAGCTATAGAACTCTAAGTTCGGTTCAGTGGTTCGACCTCCAAGTGAGGGCAAGGAGAACATTAATGATTTCTGCCCAGTGCTCTGCAATAATAATTGCTCTGCCGACGAGAATACTGCAGTCACATCAAAATCGGGTTCAAAAGGCCCTGGTAGGTGTTAATACCTACATTTTAAGCTATACAAATTGAAAATCGGTTCATTGGTTCGATCTCTTGGTAAGAACAAAATTTCTAGCTCATTTGGCTATCCGTGTCAAGAATATTGTAGTTACATTAAAATAGCATGCGAAAGACCCTAGGCCTTGTCCATACCTACGTTTTAAGCTATAGAACTTGAAAATCGGTTCTGTGGTTCGATCTCCAGGTGAGGACAAAGAGTCCCAACAACAACAACAACAACAACAATAACAACAAGAAATGGCCATGCTGTGGGCGCCGAACGGGTTGATTGTTGTCATTAAAATTTGTAATGCAGTGAAATAGTTACAACACGACCCCAAATACCGAATTTCGTTGGTCTATGTGAATTCTGGGCCAAATTATAGGAGTTCAAAGTTTGGCGTTTAACATGGAAGTTCTTGCTAGGGGCTTACATAGGGACGGTCCTTGATAACATTCTTATCGGCTGACTCAGCCGCCCAAGGAAATTTACACGCTTAGTCAAATATAATTTTATTTTTCGCTAACAATTTCTTCTGCACATACCCAGAAGACATCCCGGCTATTAGCCTTTATCTACCGATATCCGCATCTTAGCCCTCTTGTAAAGAAAAAGAAAAAGGGCTAAGGGGTGGGGGGGGGGTGGCTACAGCCCCATTCTTGCGCATCGACTTCCGACACAACCTTCTCCAACATTACATTACACAATCTCTTTCGAAATATCTCCATCAATAGACAATCAAACAAATCCTCGAATACCAAATTAGAAACCATAATAGAACACAAAACGCGCAAGTAAACTTTTTTTTTTTTTACCTTCCGCCATCATCGTTGGACTACTCCGTGCACTACATCAATTTATTGGAGTCGCGTGCTTCTTCATTGTCGGGCAGAGATGCGGACATCGGTGGATAAATAAGTTATCGCCTGCTTCCCTCGTGCAAAGAACTAACAATCGCTCGGGCCCGCGGCTCTCGACATCGTTTGTTTTCAGCACTCGGGAATCAGGCGATAACCTATACATATCACGTAAAGATTCATCAAGAAAAGTTTCAATTACACAACGATGCACTTAGTTAGCTAGATTGGCTGGCAACTGATTCAAACTGACCAAGTTGTTGGCCGCTCCATCCGAATCTAAAACGTTCCCCTGCAGTCGTACTGGGGAGGGGGTTGTCAATGTTATCCTTAACCAACTTACTGTGCTCGTCAAACGTGTTTTCAACGGGTTGTAACGTTCGTCGGCCTGAAGCAATGCAGTCAAACCATGGTGTGGGCCTTCAAAGTTTACGTGCGACCAATTTTAGAGTATGCGTGTCCTATGTGGTCACCACATCTCTTACAGGACATCGACAGATTGGAATCTGTCCAGCGTTCTTTTGCACGGTCTGTGCGCGGGCTGGGCAAACTTTTGCCTGGCTGCTGCCTACGGCTACTCGGCTCCGAACCACTTGAGCTGAGGCGCCTGAAGGCGGACCTGATTCTTACATTTAAGTTCGTTCACGGTCTGATGCCGTTGGACCTGCCTTTCTTCGACCGCAGTGAAAATAATTTTACCCGGGGCCATTCTTTTCAACTTAGAAGCACTAAGTGTAACCTAGATTGTTGCAAGTTCTTTTTTTGCAAATCGGGTGGTGGCGCCTTGGAACTCCCTCCCCGAGGCTGTTGTTTCGGCTACTTCGCTGGATGTGTTTCGTGGATTGCTAAACAAAACTGATTTGTCCACCTACCTTAAGCGTCCATATCTGTGATGCAGCCATTAAAGTCTTACAAGGACCGGTGTTAGTGGTAACGTATGTAACCCTTCCGTCTTCCTTGCCCCTACTGGGTGCAGAATGCTTTATTTATTATTATTATTATTATTATTATTATTATTATTTATTAAAAGCACATAAAAGGATAATTAAAAGCAAACCAAGCAGTGCAACAGGAAAAGTAGCAACGACGTTTCGCAAATAACCATTTTTCATCTTCAAGTTTAACAATCGTTGTTCCTATTTTCCTTTAGCACTGTTTGGTTTGCTTTTAACTATTATTATTATTGTTCGTCGGCCTGAACACCCTTCATTTTGAATATCAGTCTTCATCCTTAATGCGATATCACGTTAAGCGCATTTATTTGAGCATTAACTGTCTTGTTCTCCAGCCCTATAATTTTGTTACTTGGTTGAGTAAACGTTCTATTACTTGGAAACTTTGATGTCCGTATATTCTCAGCCAGCAGACGCCCGTTGCTTTTAGGCAGAACGACGGTTAGGTAGTGGCTAATGAATTTATTGAATGAATTCTTGTGGTGAAGATGGTAGATGGCATACTGAATGAATGCAATGCAATTACAAGGTCTCGTAGTAGAGTGATGCTTGTGAGTGATACAGTAAGCAGAGACAGTGTTCTAGCTTCCTCTCAACCTCAAGTGAATGGTAACACAGTGTTAGGTGGCACAGCGGAACACAGGTGACGAGTGTGGTGAGGATTGGACTGTCACGAGGATTGTTTTAACTGTGTTAAATACAGTTAAAACAATCCTCGTTTACAATCCTGGTCGTAAAAAACGTGCTGTACAAAATACGCGAGACAACAAAAGTGTGCCATTTGTTGAGAGCAAACCTAACATTCAAGTGATGCGTAAAAATGGGGAAAACTCACAGTGTGACAAAAATGCCGTTGATAACAGTTCTGGTTATCGAACGCACATTTCAAAACTGATTGTACACATCGTTGGCCTTTTCAAACGAACGATGAAGGGAACTGTTGTTTGTTAACAGCGACCAACTGGTCTGAGGCAATATCGTTTATTAAAGAAACAGTTGTCCAGGAATTACTGACGAGCATCTTATGACCGTGTGATCTGCAAGTAAAGTACAGTGCGACAGAGAACCCTCAAGCAGGTTCAAAGTTCTCCGTACCATCTTCGAGAAAAGGAAGCTGTTGAAAGCAAGCATCCACAAACCGATGAACAATGTTAGGGCGCCTTTACGCAACAAGTCATTCTCGCTCGCCGAATACTATTTGCTAGTCAACCGTTATTTATTTATGATTAGTTTCCCGTTGCTACTAAATGAATGCGGTAATAGATAACAAATTGTATATAAAGGGTAAAGAAGAAAGTGCTACAGTAATTTTAAACATTGCTACAAGATTGTTGTCATTTCACGCTATTTCCAAAATGTGCTATTCTCCCTCAAAGTACAGCTGTTAGCAATGATCAAACGTCGGTAGGATAAATAGCTTCTCGCAGCGAGAATTCAAAATCCAACAT
The DNA here is from genome assembly GCA_023313725.1 of Lithobius niger. Taxonomy (NCBI): domain Eukaryota; kingdom Metazoa; phylum Arthropoda; class Chilopoda; order Lithobiomorpha; family Lithobiidae; genus Lithobius; species Lithobius niger. Next base: position 13,169 of record JAHWFP010060810.1, on the reverse strand, counting down.
GACGTCCATATCGTGGCTATCGAATCGAAGACAAACCATCGAATGCCGGAACACAAAAACAGTCCGTCGTCTTGTACTGCAGTAAAAATTTGTTTTCTTGTCGTCATAAATCGACGCTCAAATGTTGCAAGCATCGTACGCCGTGCCACGAGGCACGAGGAGAAGATTTGCGTCTGCGTCGTTGCCATGGTTACTAATAGGCAAAGACAACACGAAACCCGCAAAGCCGGTAAAGGCGAAAAGCAGCCATCAGATTTAGTATTGATCAAGTAAAAGCTAGTGAGCGAGAAAGCTGTCGTTGCATAAACGAGCCCTTACTGCGATTTGCTACAACGACAACGTCGAAGACAAGAACCGGGAAAGTCATCCAACAGTGGTTGAGGGGATTCTCAAGTTGCGCAACAACATGACGTCAGCAGGGACCATTGCTACCCAGTACGAGCAGCGGGCCAATGGAAAGAAACCCAGTGATGTCACGATGAACAATTGTGTGAACAGAGTTGAGGTGATGTTGAGCATGTTTGGCCGAAGGCGCCAGTTGAAATTACTTTGAAACGAACCAATCACACTCGCCAAGGAGTACAATGCCGAATTTCATCGCGTGATTACGGGGAAGAAGAATCGAAAAAGCCGTGCTTTATAACGTGAAGAGAAGCAACGGATGTGCGCAGGTTTAAATGGCATACGAGGGACAAACAAATGCTTCGTTCTCTAAGATGTGATAAAGACCACTGCGGCTACGTATTCTTATAATAATAATAATATTAATATAATAATAATAATAATATAATATAATTTATTCAGGCAATCAAAAACATTAAGTACAAATAAAAAGGAATTACCCGAAAGCCATAAGTAAGGCTTTGTATGTGTAATTCATGGTCAAAAACAATACAACAACTACAATTAAAATTAACATTACATTTTATAATAATTACATTAACATAACATCGACATTGCATTAACATTTAATAAGCAACTTTGATAACTGGTAGCTTAACATTATCTTTTATAAACCTATTCATGAACAGTGGACATGATATTTTTCGGATCTTTCAGAGTTTTATTTAATTCATTATAAGAAGTACATCTATTAATATTTTCACCAATGTTATTCATTATGTTAGCAATATAATAGCTCAGCAATATAAAAGTCCTGGGTTCGAGTCCCAGTCGGGGCAGTTGTCTTTTCTTTCTTTCTCAGACGAGTGTATTGTGTATTCTCACAAGGCCAGTCTTTAATGCAGACTGCTTGCTTAATATATGCCTTGTTGGAATGTGTAAATGTTGATTTTACATGTGGATCCACTCAGTAATTTGACGTATGACAGCTTATACCGCATTTACTTTACAGGAAATATGAGTGTAGGTTTCCAGCTTAGTAGTGTATGTGCAATGTTTGTAGGCCTACACGCCCTTAATATTGCATATCGCTCTTCCTCCTTAATGGCATATGAGCTTTAAGTGTATTCGTTATTCGTTATTCGAGTTTTGTTCTCCAGCACTTTAATTTTGTTGTTTTATGTGCAAACACTTTTTATACTTGGAAACTTGATGTTGTAATTCAGCAGACACCCATTGCTTCCAGACAGAAGGTCGCTTAGTGGTCAAACGGATTTATTGGATGAATCCTTGTGGCAGTTGGTCATATTTGCTTTGATGGGTTCTGGGATTCAACAGTCGTTATCTCACGTGTTTGCGTTTCACCAATCACTGTTTACCCGGGCAATAGTTGCTGATGAAGTTGGCACTTCAAACTTCTCTGTCTGCGGTTTGGTGTGAAGGAATACAGACATAGTTTCAACTTTCACTGTTCGATTAAAAAGGGGAAGTACTATGTAATAGTAGCCGTATAACTTACTAGCAGTAATTGCAGTCGCAGTTGTAGTTAATCCGTAGCTCAGTGGCGCACGTAGACTATCAGTGAACTGGACTATACGCGATTTGTACAATCATCGTTGGTAAATGTTGTTTATTGCACAAAACGTCAGGACTGTAGATATGTGTTTTGTGGCGTTAATTACTTGACCCTGCCATTAAATACCGTTTTACGACTCAACAAGCTTTATATCTCCTTCTTCAGGACGTGAATGGTGGCGGCGAAATCTAGGTGGACCCTAGGGGAATCTGGTGATTTGTGAAGAGGCTAACGCTTAACGGAAGCCCAACTGCGGCCATTGGCGAGATAGTGAGATCTGCTATGTCCCAACTCTCACAAGCTTCATCAGGAGAGCGTAAACTATTAAACAATAAATAAGTTTTATTACCAACACTAGATAAGAGTACGTATTTTCATTCGCTCATAAATACATTTCAAACCTAGCTAGATACATATTACAAACAAATACGTCAAATGTGCCGTAAAAAAGGGGATTATATGATTGAATTTTCACTTGTTAAAATGTACACGGATAAAAATTGATGTTTTTTTTTAAATTGAAATAATCAAATGTATACAATTGAGAAAATTGCATCCTTTTAGGTGCTGTTGTGCTTTACGTGTTAAATATATCATATCAAAAACCAAAACTGGTAAAAGGGGCCGCCAAGTTCCGAACGGTTCGGCCCTTCAAAGGAGTGATATTAACACGCCAAAACATTCGCCAAGTTAAACGCACCGCTTAATAGTTCGAAGGTTAAAATAAAAACTAGAATATTGCTACTTTCGGTAGCAATGTTCAAGTTTTTATTTAACGTCCAAAGTATTATTCGGTGCGAATAACTTGGCGAATGTTTTGGAGTGTTGATATCACTCCTTTGAAGGGCCGAACCATTCGGAACTTGGCGGCCCCTTTTACGAGCAGGTTTATGATATGATATCAGTCCTTTTTTTTCAAATTGTGTATTAGACTCAACTCTACTACCGTGCAGATGTGTAATAAAGTGGCACGTCAACAAGAAATTGGTTTTCAACACTTTGCTACTACCTTTTGCCTAGAGGCCGAACCATTCTCAACTTAATCACCTCTTTATAGGTTTTTTGGTTTGGTTTTAATTTTGAAGTAATTTGTTTTATTTCGTTAGTTCTGGAGTGTTGATATCAGTCCTTTGAAGGGCCGAACCACTCTCAACTTGGCCTCTTCACCAGATTCTGGCCTTGCTTATTTTGCTTTGTGTTTACTGTTGGTTTATTTTTCTGAATTGGACGTGAATACAATTTCTTTAGCAACGTTGTTTATCGTGCTACACTAGTGTTTGTCTAGGCACGCACGTCAGTATACACGTTGTCATTGTCCGAACTTTGGCTGTCCAATGAGAGACGATGCCGATCATACTAACAATGGTTATAACAATATTTTCGTACTTACGCGCCATCTCACGCCATCCTCGTTACACCCCTAGGCTCCAAACCATAAAAGGTACGCAGTTCGTATCGTACTGTAGCCATTCGTCCAATTTCATAGCTGGAAGCCTTCCCGTTACCTCGGTATCGATGAATAATCACCCTATGGAAATTAACATGGGGATGAGCGGACTAGAATTAGCTAGCTAGCTAGTTACACATTTGCAACGTTATTGAGGGTTAGATTTTGCATTGAAAGCAGCTTAGCTGGCATTCCTAAACGAGTTAATTTTCGTCGGATGGGTCATTGCTCTTGATTTCTAACGAAATTTAATCTTTTGTACCGTATTATTATTTTTCCTCAAGTAGCTGAAATGTGCTCAACTCTGCTTTAGGATATTAGACACTGACGCTATGGTGTCGAGCTACAACGGTTAACAACCTCGACAACTGAAATGATGTGATGTTTGTTGTGCTGATTGTTGCCTAACTTGGCGCGACACACAAGCGTGTGTCTAGATGACTGGTTAAGAACAACAGCACCTAAACAGATGCAATTTTCTCAATTGTACATTTGATTATTTCAATTGAAAAACATCAATTTTTATCCGTATACATTTTAACAAGTGAAAATTCAATCATATAACCCCCTTTTTTACGGCACCCACGTAGGTTTTTGTTTGCAATGCGTGTACCTTTTTTACACCTATGGCGTCGCGGAACAAATCTCAGCTCTGAAAGCCTGCATCTGCGAAATAAATACGCCATTCTATCGTTTTTAGCTGCCATTTTTGAGGCCTTATGCCTTGAAATTAACAACGTAGCTTAGTTTGATTTAAATCTATATCGTTTAGCTGAAACACGGATTCTTTCGAACATGTTTATTAGGAGCCGTGACCCAAAGCCGTACGCCCCTTCAAATCTATGTACATAATACCACTACACACTGCACACACCACACATGCTACACACATACACTGTAGGTAACCTCTATACACACTGTTGCACGGATTCTTTCGACTATATTTATTCCGGGTCGCGGCCCATAGCCATGCACCCGTTGCTACCCTAATACACACAATGTACACAACGTCGTCATCACACAATACCTCACTTCACCCATTATTCAAAGGGTTTAAAGAGCTTTAGCGAGCATTAACCACCCATTTATTCATTCATTCACTCATTCAAAGGGTTTAACAAGCGTTAACCACTCCTGGGTATCTGCCTGAAGCCTTAAGGCCCTATGTCTGCAACAGCCAGATTCCCAGATTCGTTTGAATTTGAATTTGAATTTTATTAGAGCTGTGGCCCTTAGCCAAGCGCTCTGAAGAAACTACAAAACCAAACAAACAAACTAACAAAACAATGCAACAATAAATCTACACCAACAACAACAACAACCAACAACTGCATCAACACTTACATGTACTTACACTTAACCTAATTAGTACTGCCATCCCTGTTACGACACCAGAACATGAAAATTACTACTGATTCATTTATTTCGCCCTTTAACAATTGACTTTTTAGCAAAGACATAACATGTGCACGAAGAATGGATCTGGATATGGATCTGTGATTTCTGTGTAGCCTCTGTGGTTTATGGCAAGGTTAGTGCACTTTTGTTTAGTTAGTTTTAGTTTCTTAGTTTAGAGTAGAGCGCATAGGGTAAGGCCTGTATAGAGCTCTCGTAGTATAAATAAATAAATAAATAAAAATGGATCTGGAGTTTGCTGAGTGGTATTGTTCCCTAATTACAATGGTTAAACAAGGAAAAACAATCAAAATGATCGTTCAGTGTCCCGCAACTCCGTAATGAAGTATCCCGTATCTGAAAGTTATGCATAAACGTGACAAAGGAATTGATGCATGCAGCATTAAAATCTGGATGCTTAACAGATGGGTGACAGTCGTCTTCCTGCATGCTTCGTGGAAATTGACACGAGCCTCCTGGCAGGCATGGTTAGCATTCCCTGCTACCATGTGTTGTAGCAGGGGACTTCAACGTGCATCACGTTATGTGTGGCTCCTCTCATACTGATACCAGTGGCAGGAGATTGGCTCAAGCTATTGACAATCTCAATTTGATGGTAGTACAGAATGGTTCACCGACTTTCCTTCGGTGGCAGGCAGGAGCAGTTCAAGAGTCTGTTCTGGATCTCTTCCTCTGTTCACCGGACATTGTGAATGCATTTTGCTTCTCGGTGTCCGATGATCTCAGAGGGAGTGACCACTTCCCAGTCTCTTTGCTCCCAATTAACAGCACAACACGCACGTGCCAAATGAGCAAGAAGCGTGGGAGACCAGCTGTTGACAATGGCACGTTCGCAGCCCATTGTAGAGACAATGTGTCAGTAAAAAGGGTAACACAGTCGTGCAGATCACAGACCACCAAGCCAGTCTGGTGGACTGCTGCATGCACCGTTGAATTCAAAGACAGACGGGTTGCATATAGGTGATGGAAGAGATCACCGTCGTCAGAGGTATGGCTAGCTTATAAAGCCATAGCCAGTGAATCAGCTTATATTTTGCGAATGAAAAAGACGTATTATGGCGTACGTGTCTGCAAGTCTGTGGCTACCTCGAGCTTTGTGTTGCTGGCGTGGCATGCACTCCACCCGCAAGATGGAAAATTTAACACCATATGGGCATATAGCCAAGATAGTGTTGGAAATCCAGGTGCATCTGTTCTTAAAGCAGAAGCGCTAGCCGATGCTTTCAACGCACGCTTTGCTAGCGTTTATCCGTTGCCGAGCGGTGCCTGCCCACCCGGCACCTATGGTTCTGCAAATGTGAATTTTGAGACAGACGCTCCTTTTCAGGAGAACGAATGGCACTTGGCCCTTAGTCGGTGTAAGGCGAGTAGTGCAGTAGGCATAGATGGGATCTCTCATCATTGTATGCAAACGCTGTCTGAGCAGGGTGATCACGACCTTCTTGCCTATTTTTAGTGTTTCCTTGATGGTGGTCAGGTTCCACTGGCGTGGATGTTTACTGTTCTGGTCCCTGTCCATAAGAGAGGCAGTCTACGCTCTGATTTAAGAAGCTACAGACCAATAGCGTTGTTCTCATGTGTTCGTAAAGTTTACGAGCGCATGCTCATTTTTAGACTAATGTGGTTTTTGGAACGGTACAACTGCCTCTCTGATGTGCAGTTTGGGTACCGTCCTGGGCATAGTGCCCAGGATCCATTCTGTTTTTTCTGTCTAGCCTCTACGAAGCATGGGCACATGGTCTTGTAGTCGTGGCTGTTTTCCTGGACATCCGTGCAGCCTACGACACTGTTTGTATGAAATGGGTTGAGGCTTCTCTGCTTCGGATGGGAGTGGGTGCCGGGTTGTCCCGTGTGATTCTTGCTCTTCTACAAAGTAGGTTGTTTGCCTCTAGAGTCAATGGATTCTGGTCGACCCAAGAAACAACTGACCGTGGCTTACCGCAAGGCAGCTGCTTAAGTCCAGTCCTGTTTGCGGCTGTGATCAATGACATCTTGGCGGCGATGGGCCAGAGTGCCAACATTGTGTGTTATGCAGACAATGTGGCTTTCTGGTTCGTCGGAAACCGTCCAGCTGATTTAATGGTTTATTTAATGGTTTATGAGTCAGGCAGCTCTTGACTCAATTGTCGGTAGACTCTCTGTCAGAGGGCTCTCCCTTGCTCCAACAAAGATAGAGCTCGTGGTATTCTCGCATACAGATGCTGTCCGCAATGAACCGGTTTGGGTTCAAGTCAGGAGTTCTGTTATTAAGACAGTCTCAAAGGTGAAATATCTTGGAGTCTGGCTAGATCTAGGATGGCGAACCTATGTCACGCGTGCCCAAGCTGGCACACAGGGGCTTTTCCAGTGGCATGCGATCCTTTCGAAAAATGAGAGTACGATAACTTATTTTTCCCTTAGAAAATAAACGCACATGTAAGAAGTTACAGCAAGGCAACTTTGACTCGTGTTCCTCCCCCATTTGCTAACTATGGGAGCAGTTCATGCTCATGTGATGTGTGGCTTGAGTGAAATCAGAGACTCACGGACAATGTCAGAATCGGTAGCATGCGTATATAACGCGTTGAAAATTGAATGAAGAATTAAAGAAATTGGACAAGAGACAAGCAGAAGTAACCTCAACACACAAATGGGCTGAAAAAAATACTACCAAAAGCAGATCAACTTGTATATCAATGATGGAACGAAATTTCTTATAACTTTGCCGCCATGAAAAAGTTGGGCTTTGCATTATTATTGATGTTTGTATCCAGCTGTTACTGCAAACAAGTATACTCGCACATGAACACTACTTGACCACACGGAATCGCTTCGTGGAAGAGAATAGCGAAACATGCATCAAAATGAAGCTAAGCATGAAAGAACCGCTCATCGGACAAGCAAGAACAGAAGTTGCACTGATGTCGCACGCAATGCTTGTTTTGTAAGCTAATTTTTGATTTATTGGCACGTATATGTGAAAAAGGTTTCGCCATCCCTGGGCTAGATGGAGGCCTCACGTGGACTGGGTATACGGCGAATGTCAAGGAAAAGATTGAGCGATGTATCCCGATCCTCAAGTTCTTGGTTCACTATACCGCCATGTTACTATGATAATAATAATATGAGGTTTAACCATACATAGATGGCATGGAGCAGGAAGGGCAAGGACGCTTATTCCTGTCCAGTCTTTAACAGGAGTTAGCAAACGCGCATGTTAACCAGCGGATCCAGCACAAATTCTGGTCGTTTCAAAAAGCGCTTGAGACATGACTTCCTTAAAAGAGCTGTAAAGCTTTTCACAGAGGATGCACTCACGGTCTGCTCGGACAAAGAGTTCCATGGGTGGACCACCCTCACCCCAAAAAAGTGTCTTCTACACTACAAGTTTGCAGACACCACTGCCAACTTTAAGGAGTGACCCCTAGTCTTCGTAACAGGGCTGGGGTCAAAGAAAGGCATGTCGACAGCCAAGAAACATCTAACAATCTTGAAAGTCATACACAAGTCTGCCCTCAGTCTGCGCCGCTCAAGTGACTCTAAACCAACCCGAAGGAGACGTTCACCGTAGGACAGGTCCCTCAGGCCAGGTAGCCGCTTTGTCAAGCCACGCTGTACCGACTCAATAAGATCGATATCCCTTAATAGGTAAGGTGACCAAACCTGACTTGCATACTTAAGAAGCGGTCTCACGAAAGCCTTAAAGGCCCATGTCTTTACAAGCATGTTACCGGACAAAAAGCAACGTTCCATGATTGCAAGACGTTTAAAAGCTTTTGCAACAATAAGGTTGCAGTGTGTTGATGACTTTAAGTCTGCTGTCAGGTGGACACCTAGGTCATTTATCTCGAGAACCCCAGGAAGTGGGAGATCATGCAAAAAGTAAGGAATAACGGTTTCCCGCCGGCCAATGTGAAAAACTTGGCACTTTTCAGGCACTTTTTTGGCCCCATTGAAAGAGGGAGCTGCCATGTCCCACTCCAATAGGAAACGGCCTCAATCCTCCGGACAAGGGCGGTAGAGTCACAAACCCGGTTAACCACCTGTCCCCCCAGCTTAAAATCATCGGCAAATTTGAACTGATATGTCGAAAGATGTTCACATTGAAGATCATTCAGAAAGATCACAAAAAGCAATGGCCCCAGTACTGATCCTTGGGGGACACCGCTATACTAATGGTGGCAGGTCCCGAAAACGATTCACCAATCCTGACTCTTTGCGATCTACCGACAAGAAAAGCCTTTATCCACCCCAACAGGCAACCAGAAATACCAAGCCATTCAAGCTTAAGAAGAAGCTTGGAGTGGACGACGGATTTAAACGCCTTCTTAAAATCGAAATAAATTTAGTCTGATGGGACGCCCACATCAAGGGCCTCGGTCCAGAGATCAAGACAGCGAAGCAGCTGGCACGTCGTACAGCGGCCAGGCAAGAATCCGAACTGGACATTAGAAAGGTGGCCATTTTTCAGCAGGAAAGGTAAAATATGGTTTTTAACTATCGATTCCATGACTTTACATGGAACGGATGTTATAGAGATTGGCCGATAATTCTTGAGGTCAGCGGGATCCCCCTTCTGAAAAATTGGGACGACGTTTGCAGTAGACCACACAGTAGGGATGGATGCATTGTCAAAAGAAAGCTGAAAAATATGTGAAAGAGGGACACAGATCTCGTTTGCGACCTGCCTATAGAAGAAAGCAGAATATCCGTCAGGGCGCACAGAGTGGCTAGGTTTTAAATGCATCAGGGCAGACCGCACTAGACAAGGAGAAAAAGTGACATGGTTACAGAAGCTCATAGGTAAACTCGAAACCGGGGGACCACATTGGAGTAAGTTATCATCAACAATACAGTTTGAAGCAAAAAAAGAATTTAAAAGATTCGCCTTATCAGGTTCGTCCGTAATATAATTGCTATTCAACTTTAAAGGAGGCAGTCCACACTTTTCTCCGGTCTGAAAGCGGTAAAATCGAAACAGAGTAGAAAGGTTTCCTTCTTTAATAATTTTGATCTCCTGGGAGGAACGCCAGTCAGAAACAACGCGATCATATTCCTCAACCAAGCAGTTATAACCAATACGGTCCTCCATTGTCTGTGACACACGAAGATGCCGCCACTTGACGAGTTTTAGCCTGGCTACCCTCCTAATATAAGCTGGCAAGCGAGCACCCAATCCACGCTTCGTGGTTGGCTCACCACGGGAGCTTTTGAGCTGTTCATCAACAATTTCCAAAAACCTGGACCAAGTCGAGTCCACCCCATCGCAAGAGCGGAACACATCCACATGCCAGTTCACTAGACTCAATTTATTCCCAAGAGTATTGAAATCAATATTACCCATGTGGGCAGGAGGTGGTAAATTACCAAATTCTGCACAGTTGACAGAAAAAGTAACCATACAATGGTCACTAGTCCCAAGATGTTCACTCACACCAACATCAAAGATTAGAAGCTCATCCTGGGCGAAAATAACGTCGAGTATATTTTCACCACGGGTGGGTTGTTGAACAAATTGTGTAAGTCCCAATGGGCGGATGATATCTAAGAAATTTCGGTGATTCAAGTTTGATGCGGTAAGGTGGTCCCATTCCACAGTTGAAAGGTTAAAATCACCAACAACCACATTTTGGTATCTGGTATCAATGTTGGACATGATAAACTGGCCCAGGTTTTCAACCGACACGTTACACTAACTGTTTGGCAAATACCCAAGGATAAATTTAAGGTTTAGATCCGGCATAATAATTGAAAGTGACTCAGCCTTAGAGGATCTCACCTCACAATGGATGGCCAAATTTACCCGATACAGGACCGCCAAGCCCCCACCATGCGAAGCGCGATCAAAGCGGATTATTTCGTAGCGGAAGCTACCCAAAACCATTGCGTCGGTAATCGACGGCGTAAGCCAAGACTCAACAATAAATAACAAATCAAATGAATTAGTCGCCAGAAGGGCAGATAAGTGTGCACCATTTTTAACAACACTCCGAGCATTTATAAGGACACAAGAAAGTTCACAAGTTTGACGAACACGAGCGGGGTTGACATCTGTGACAGGAAGACAGTCTGTGGGCGTATCCTTCCCAGTTAACACCATTAGTTTTTCGGGCGGCAGTGAAGCGAGACAATTTCGTTGTGAAGACAAGCCTTGCCCTTAGCAGTAAGGTGGAGGCCATCACGTGCATTAAGAGTGTTATCTGAACAGAGATGGGAGTCAATGCAAACAAAATTATAGTTCTTGTCAACACAGAGTTGCCTCAGAATCATATTTGTTGTGGTCACCAATTCATCTTCCATGTGCATAGATTTGTGCAATCTTGGAAAAAGTCCAATGAAAGAAATAGAGCACTGTGGGCGAACAATTTTTATATCCCTGGCAATCTGTGCCAAGGTATTTACGATGGTAGTCGGGCTTTCCGAGTTTATGTCATTAGACCCGGCGCAGATGACAAAAGCAGTGTTTTCATCAGTGGAGGCAGTAAATTCTTTTACGTGCGAAAGTAACCGTTTAGCTTCAAGGCCTGGCCAGCACAAGGTGACAGATTTTAGGTTTGAGCTACCACGAAGAGACCTAACATGGGAGTCACCGACGATGACGGACTGGTTAGTCCATCCAGAAACCTGCTCAGTGGCAGAACAGTCTCTCAATTTATTTATTTCGATGTGTTGATTTCGATGCTCGTTTTTCTTATCACACAAGGACGATACATTTTTGGACGGATTATACAGGGTGTCCACGGTGGAATGGTTTTCAGTGGGCTCGGTCATCATCTCTGCTGATTTGGTGGCAGTAGAATTACGGCGTTTGGGGTGGGCTGCGTTTTTCTTCTTTCGGCGACTGGTTATATTTGGGTGAATCTTTTGGTCCCCCTCCTGAATTAGGTTTAAGCCAGCAGCAGCATCACTTACTCGCTCATTCGGTGACGATTTACAGGTAGAGATGTCCAAGTGTGCTGAGTGGAGCACGAGGTTTTCATCCATTACAGACAGGATTGTTGAGACGCCAAATGTTTTGGTGCACTGCCGGTCAAAAGGCTCGGTGTTGATCGGTACAGAATTGTGTTTTTGATTTGACACGTACTTCTCAAAAGTGTTATCCAACTTTGCTTCCGATGAGGAGACAAGACTAGCGGAATGGGTTGCCAAAAATGAAAAAAAAATCAGAGCGCAGAGCGTTTACGTCGGCCCTGACCAGTTGAAGATGCGACTCCAGATGGGAGTTTATTTCTAATACCAGCCCCTCCTGAGTCACCTGTGGCGTCTTGGCTTGATGAGTCTTTGCAAGAGAGCACTGAAGGTTAGAGAGTCTGCAGTCGATGGACAATAAGTCTAAGTCATGCTATCCGCATATCAGACGCATGTGCGTTCAACGATTGACTATGATCTACCGTTTCTTGCGACCTCGAGCAGGCATTTGAAGAGCCTGCAAGTTGCAGTGTATGTATGTCGACGCTCGGTGACGGGTTGTTTCTTTTCGACTCCTGTGACTGCATTTTGGACGGAAGCTGAGGAGCCACCAATGCATCTGCGTGCAGATGAACTGTTGGTGCGACTATGCATGCACAATGTAAGTAGAGGGGCAAGAAACCCTGTTGCACGGATCCTTTCTGGTTATCTTCTGCTGGGTGATGGTGAAAGGACGCGTCTTGGTGCTGCGGGAAAAGGAATGACCATGCTGTCGCAACCGGATTTAGCACCTGTTCTTAATGTTGCGCGAGTCGTCCCACCGAGCCCCTGGCTCTGGTGTCCGTCGATTAAGACGATGTGTTCGGTTCGATCAGTCAGGATGCTTGTCAAGTATTTTGCGATGCATCCTAGCCACAACATCGGCTGGTGGAATAGGCGTGTGGATCCCGTCGCTGAAGCTCGAAGTTAGCCACTCGCTAAGGCATGCCAAGTTTGTGAAATGTGCGCCATCTCTGTTGCCTTGGATATAGCCATTGATTTGAAGCTTCCAAGCTTTGTCATCATTTCTTCGATCAGGAATGCGATTATTTCTCTAAATGTCAGTGATCCAGTCTTGTTTACTGTGTGCTGGAAGCTATGGCTTGCCACTCAGTGCTCCAGTCTGGCTTTACGTTGGACGAAAGGGCATAGTGGAACCTGTGGCAATGAGCATGCTGACTCCCTGGCCAAAACGGCAATTTTGAACTCGAATTGTGAAGTGCAGTTCGTCAGATCTGTGACTGCGCGTACGCAAACGCTTCGAGCTCGGACGCTACGTCTGTGGACCGAAGAGTGGGCGACTGGGTAAACGGGCCGCAGCCTGTTGTCGCGCCAAGTTAGGCAACAAACATCACAACAAACATCACATTAATTCAATTGTCGAGGTTGTAAACCATTGTAGCGCGACGCCATTGCGTCAGTGTCTTATATCTTGAAGCATAGTTGGGCACATTTCAGGTA